>JACXIW010001309.1:744626-762111 GCA_014825925.1 Bombus breviceps | reverse complement strand
AGCGATAAGCTTTCCAGCTAGAGTATCCCGAAGGATCTTATGGCAGATATCTCAGATCTTTCATTTAGTCGAGAAGCATACTTGTGAGACGTACATCAGTGATTTTTTCATCCTCAAAATGTTCAATAAGCGGTATGAAAATATATTTGAAAGTGAGGATAGTAGCGATGACGGAGTCTACAACTATCGTTCAAAGTGGACAAAATCACCCCAAATGTGTTTGGAATGTTCGAACAAATACCATGCGATATAGAACAATGTAATATATCATCCAGAATATAAATTAATAAAAAGTATGGTATAATGTACTTTTAATATTTTTATGTTCTATATACTATATATAATATCGTATGTTTAATTAACTCGAACGAGAACAGCGTCGCCATACTTTGGTCTCCCACGCAAGTATACCCGTCGCATGGATATGCGCGACGTGGCGACGAACGTGTTAAATGTGATTTCTCATAATATAGAGAAATACGTTTACGAGAAGGGCGACGTGGCCGTCATAAATACCGCAACAACAAACTATATTTATCCATGTGGTACCATAACTGAGTGGCAGTTGCTGCGTGTGGCGAATAGTCTTTTAACCGTTCCTATCGGTCTAAAAAGCCCTTCTAACGTTCTGTTGCTTACTCAAATGTCTATGTCGTTATTCAGGTCGGAGGTCGTGTGCCCAATTGAATCATGCTGGATTTAAGTGGATATTACAAACTCCCCTACGCCCGACCATGACGATGCATTGCTGTTGCAGGGTCGTTACGACGCCATTCTACCGCAATATAAAAATGATTTCCATCAAATGCTACAAGTACATCGACGATGAAATAAGACGGTTTGATTTTACGAATTTCATCATATGATTTCATAAATCTACAATCGCATTACCACGACGAAAAGAGCACAATGAGCACAGAAAATCGGAGGCGCGTGGAAAGGAAGAAAATATAAGAAAGGAGAGGAAAGATAATATGGAGAAGGAGAAGGTGTTAGACCAACTAAGAAACCCGAAGGAGAAGAAAGCAACGGGGGAAGACGGGATAGAAAATGAGGTATGGAAGTATGCACCGTAGGAAGTAGGGCAAGCGTTATGGAAGCTATTAAGGAAAATATGGAATGGGGATGGGATACCGGAAGATTGGAAAAAGGGGTAATATGTCCGATATACAAGAAGGGAGACGAGAGAGTAACAAAGAGCTACAAAGAGGAGTAACTTTAATGGACACAGCATACAAGATCTATGCAGGGATACTGCACGAACGGCTGAGGGCAGAGATCGAACACAAACTGGAAGAGAGCCAATTCGGATTCAGAAAAGGAAGAGGAGTAATCGACGCAATGTTTGTGATAAATCACGTCATTGACAAACAGTTGAGTAGAGAAAGAGGGAAACTGTTTGCACGCTTTGCGGACTTAAGAGCGGCGTTCGACAGACTAAGCAGAGGAGAAATTGGAGGAGAAAATGGAAAAGATGGGGGTCGGCGAAAATCCAGCCAGGAGGATTAAAGAATTATACACAGAAACGAAGAATGTGGCGAGGATCAAGAACCACGGCGCAAAAGAATTTTGGACAGCGAGGGTAGTCAGACAAAGGTGCCCGCTGAGCCCGACGTTATTTAACATCTACGTGGCAGGGTTGGAAGAAGAACTAAGGAAAGGACTAAAATGAACAGAAGAAAGGCGTCACGCATCGTATCTCACGCGCCGCTATGTGTATTGACCGGCAATTTACCGATCCATATCAAGGTCAGAATGTTGAAAGAAAAGTACGAGCGAACGAGGATATACAGGACCTTAGCTGTCGAAGGTGAAGTGATCGATGAATACGTCAAGATGAAGGAGGACCTGGAAGAGATAAAGAAGAAGCCTCAGGGAATGGCAAGTGGAATGGAATTGCTATAATAAGGGCAACTTCACCAGGAGGTTGATAGGAGATGCGTCCATTTTCGCCAGAAGAAGAAGAAACATCGAGCACTATACGATGCAAATACTAACTGGGCACGGTATCTTCAACAGCTACCGGAAGAGGATCGGTAAGGGGGTCGACGCTAAGTGCTGGGACTGTGGGGACCTGAACGACACGCGGAACCTAATTGGATCAATATAAGTACAGAGCTCGAGAACTTCTTGGGCGACAGGCTAAACGTGGATAAATTAATGAACTCGGTGACTAATAAGGACGAACATTGGGCGAAATTCAAGGAATTTTGCAATGCGATCATGAATCACAGAAAGACAATGGAGAAGGCCATGGAGACAGCGAACAGGAGGAGCGGCACCAGTTCGCGAAGCTAACAGGCGGTGACGCGGTCAAGGGCAACCCTGATGAATGCTGACCGGCTATGCCGGGGTTGTCCGTGTCTAAGAAAGCAGAGGAAGAGGAGGGGTTTTTAGCGGGTATGGCGACGTCATCTGCCGAGTCCTACGTAACCCAGAGACACGGGTCTCTGGGTATGCGCAATAGCATTTCCCCCTCCTCACGTAAAAAAAAAGTTGGGGAGCATGAGGCGGGTATGGGTTCTCGGGGCGTAGGACCACGCTCTGGAAAACCCCGATGGATCTGATGTTCTCTTATAGTCGGGTGGCGGCTGGTCGGTGCAACTGGCACCCGTCAGTTCGCCGATCCGATGCGGAGAATTTCGGAGAAGTTGGTGGGCCCATACCCGTCAAGACCACTCACCTCACCTTCTCGCGGGGCTCCCTGTCACCCTGCACCGGCCTCGACCGGGGTAGGGTGCGAAAGAGTGAGTGGCACCAGGACGAAGCCATTGTTGACGACCAGACACGATCATCGTTTAAAAATATGGCAGGACGAGAAAAACAAAACAAAGTTTACGGTGCAGGGGAGGGATACCCCAGTACCGGCGCAGTTCGCGGTAGTCAAGTGGGCCCGCACTGCGTCGTTATCTCACGACCACGGCCGTGCGAGGGTGGAACGCCAGGCCCCCGGACGTGTTTCTACGTCTGACGAGGAGGGAGCCAGTAGTGGCTGCTACATAGTGGAGTTGACGGAGGAACCTCCTGGAGGAACATCGAGATGTCCGCAGGTAACTGCGGACGGGTCGGAGAGCGCATTTATCGCCCCGGCCATGGTAGCCGATGCCACATCATCATCGATGATACTGAAGAGCTTCCGGACACGAGCGAGGTCCGACGACGAAGAGTCGGTCGGCTCGTTCGCATCGTGCTCATCGCTGGCCTCGACGGCGTCCAGGGGGAAGAAACGGAGGTTAACATGTACTACTGCCGACGTTTCCGAAGCGCCGGCCGTGGAAGTGAGGACGAGCTCGGCGGCGGACGTCAGTGCCGAATTCCTAAGGCACGTCGCCGAGATAATGCGGGTTGCGACGACATCGTCCGACCCGAAAGGGACGTATATTAAAACGTTGAAAGAAACGGCGAGTTATATCGCTGCCGCATGGACGTTTGAAACGGTTAAGTGGGCCGGGGCGGCGCACAACAGCGGCAGTATCGCGGCGATGAGGCTCGCGGAGGCTAGGCTGTCTACGCTGGAGGCGGAGAACGCGGCTCTTCGCCAAGAATTAGCCGGAAGGGCCGCCTCTGCTCACGAATGCCCGCGGTGCAGCGGCTCGGCCTCCGAGTCTGCCCGTCCTCCGCGGGAAGACAAGAGCGACAGGGAGCGCCTATACGCCCTCGAAAAGAAATTCGAGGAGTTTGGCCCCTGGATACTGAGGGCCATGGAGGAGCGTTTCGGGGACCGACGACCGAACCTAACCCCGGAACCCCGAAGCAGGGCGGACCACCCTGTCACCCGACATACCACTCAAGCAACGGCGCTCCCGAGAGAGCGGGAGGGTGGTGAATGGAGGGTGGTGGAGTCTAAGAAGAGGAAGAAGAAGAGGAGCCGGAACAAGAAGACGGAGAAAACGGTCGTCGTCGCCGCTGTAAAATAGTCGAAGAAATGGGCGACCGCGGCTCCATCATCGGCAAAGGCGTGCCGAAAGCGAGCGCTGCAGTCGCTACGACCAAAACGGCAACAGCATCAAGGAAGGAATCGAAGCAGGCGTCGAAGACGGCCATGCTCCCTCGCACACCGCGAACATCCGCGGTGTCCCTGACGTTGAGCGAGGAAACAAAGATGTCAAAGAGATAGCTGTTATTTTCAGGGAAAACTTTGAGATTTCCAGCAAAATTCGAATCGATCTCGAGATACAATTGCAGAAATATTAAATTAAATGTGGTTTTGCTCGAGCAAGTAACAATCAAGAGTGCACATTGTTATCGTAAAATCTTTGTTAAACGCTGCCAGTCTTCTCACACGTTTGAGAATTTTGGAATTGAGATCAAGCCACAAACAATGAATCAACGAACTTGGATAGTTAGGAACAACTGCTGTTGTTGAAAGCTGGAGTACGCGCTCGGTCGAATTTTCGTTGTAAAACGCTGATCCTGAAAATCGTAAATTGCAGCCGCGCCAAAGTACAGTGTACCGAGCTGTAGAACATATAGAACTAACTGTAAAACACATGCATACCTGTTTCATATAAAATTCGTTTTGAACATACTTTGAATCTCAAAATTCTGGTATATCTACCAGACAACATTATTTTTCATTACAAAAATCCATTGAGAGCAGCAAGTTTATTAAATCACTCTATCCGTACATTTTTAACTTTGAAAAAATGGGTTTCTTCTTCCTTTCTGTATCTTCGTCTATGTACTTCTCCAATAAAGGTCGATTCGATGCATTCGAACGCAAAGAGACCACGAAGAACGTAACGAGGAGCGTAGACGAGGATGAAAGGAAGTTTCGAATGCAGGCACAAGCAAGAGAACGTGCATGGAGGCAAGGACAATCGACAAAAGAAATCGGCCGAGTGACCGTTGACCCTTTCGCTACGAGCGTCGCCTATAGACGACGTCCGCGAGAATTTTAATTTGTTATTGTAAAGTGTAATTTTTAATTTTTAAATATATTTTTATTGATAATAATCGCACAATCTCCAAATATGTTGTTGTACAACGCTTAAAGAATCGTACGATCCGGGATAATGACGAGGCTGCACCGAAAGATGTAAGTTTACCTACGCGCAACATACAGCGGCGTCACTCCGACGGAGCACACTGACGTAGCGAAAGGGTTAATTCAGCTTCATTGAGTTAGAAAAGTGGTCCTCCTACGGTGCAGACGCCGAAACTTTTCAAACGGTTATTGGTCTTGCACGTTCCAGAGAATTCACGAGTCGCTGATCCTCGTTTTGACGCGGATAAAGTTTCATTTTTCATTTGTTTCTTCCATTGAAGAAGGATCGAAAAGTAATTAAGAATTATTCCACCTCGGCCTTTTATTCGCACGAGCAGGTTTTGTTTGCAAGAATGTGCGAATGTATGGAAATTTTCAATTTGCTTCAATTCCCGTTCAAGCCGAGTATTTCGGGATTCAGGCACGTTCCTTTTCTCGATATTTTAACGCAGCAACATTTTTATGTTCTTATTTTTAAAATGACGGAGCGGTCTAATCGTGCAACTATTTCGATACTAAACTAAGTTAAGATTAAACATTTTGCTACAAATCGTTAAATACGCTCGTTTCGAAAAACTTAAATTGTTAACCCTTAGAGTGCCGAATACTCGCGGCCAATGCGTTCCGTACGGACGGCGCGCCGCCAGCGCTGACGATCGCTGTGGACGGAATACTTTGTCGCTAGACTCAACTCTGTCGATTGACTGTTCAAAGCGCAAATCGTAATAAGTTATAGTAATTCTTTTGCACGAGATTAAATGATTCAAGGGCGTTATTTTTTAGTATTAATTATTTATTACAAACATTGAAATTTACAATAAACAAGAATTTGGGTAATAAACTAGAAAACAATAAATTAGAAAAATAAATTTTCGTAATATGCAAATGACTGGAAAAGGAAATCTTTAATTTATCGATTACCGATCGTATTTTTGCTAAAGGATCGTCACTTGCTGTTTTATTATCGTTAAAGTGCAACACTTGTTGTATTTTCGACCGTTCGCGGGGATACGCGTTCGCGAGATATCGCGTCAACGGGAGTCGTACGATTCCCGCTACGATTAGAATAATCGACACGACGAGTTGATCGATCCCCTGATTTCCGTTAGGATAATAGGGGTGATTGTTTTGAGTTGCTACCGCGTTAACGGAATATAAATATGTGTATTTCCAACAACTTGGATACAAGAAGGACAAGACTTTATATACGATACAGAGTATGTGAGTCGAGGAAGATAACTTGATTGTTACAGACTCGAGGTTGAGCTAGAACCAACTTCCGCTCTCGTGTAATCACGGAGGAAAGTTCGGTTGTATTGTTTCGCATTAGAGCGTAACGATCCACGTTGCTCATTGGCTATAGCCAATATTAATGAAGAAAAATAGGAGGAGAAAACCTCCTACCCATGTGGCTTGTGTATTGTAGCTTGTATAATAAACCTAGAACTGTTTTAAGTACCAGCTATAAACCGAAATATTAGCAGGATTAACATAACGTTAAAGGCTAAGTTAAAAGTTTAGCTTTATGGTGGATGCTTAGGTTTATTGGGATCGGAATGACGGTATGTAAGGCCGTGGCGGCTAGACCCAAGGTGACGTCACACGGTCCATCTTACGTGACGTAACGCTTGTAATAATACCATGTATCGATCTCGTGCCATTATTTTGCGGAAAATATTGCTTTTCGACAGTTCGTCCGTAGACCAATAGCATCGAAATGCATTTATATTTATCTCACACGAACGTAATAGTATTACTTGTGCGCACTCTAAGTGTTAATCGTTACTTTGTTCACTGCTATTTTGTTAAGCGTTAATAAATTAATCGTTGTCGTTGAACATATTCGAGTGTTCCTTCAGTATCGATCGCAACACTCGTAATCACCTCAGATCGTTGACAGTTGGCCAGTTACTCTCAGACTGACTGTAGGTAGTGTCCCATGGTCCCTTAAAGATTTTGAACCTCACTCTCTGTACAGTAGCGAGTATGACCTGTGTAAGTGTCCTGTTCAAGTGCCTGCGTAGGCGTCTGTATAGGTTTATTTGTGTCTATGTGCGTAATATCGTTGTATTCCAACAATATTCTTAAACAATCGCTCAAACGGAGACTGTCCAAAACCAAAAATGTACAAAATAACTGTAAAAAATTAACTGCCATCGTAAACGCGATGTTTTATGCTCCAGGTGTAATCCGTAAATAAATGCACGGTGCGTGTGTGTAAATCAAAACTCTCACACGAGCATCACGTGCTTATGTGCTAATATTAATTTCGTATACGTATAATATGTAATATTATATATGCGTGTATTTCATATACAGGGTACAAGTGGTACAAACGGGCATGGGTAGATTCCTTATGAAGAGATAAACCAAAAATATACGGAAAGGATTTTTTCTCGTAGCTTCGTTTTCGAAAAAATTAACTTTGATAGTATTATGAAAGATACTGATTAATTAATGCTGCGATTGACGGGAGAAACTAATTTTTCTCACTTTATGCTTTTAGTATCAACCTATCGTTATAAATATTCCAACGGATATTTAATAATAGAAAATGTTTCTTTGGCACGTTTTTTAACATGGGAACTATAGCTGCCATGTGATCGTGGGATTTGTCCTTTAGGTAAATCCTTAATCTCAGCTATGGTTCCCAAAAAAATATTTCTTATTTTCAACGATGTTATTATCATTACGTTATATTAGTTATTTATTTATCACGTTTATTCGCAAATTTTATTCCCGGATTATAACTATTTCGTTTACTTATATAGATATTAAAATAACGTATTGTGATATTTCAAAAGAAAAATACTTGAAAATAATAACAATACCTGCTCCTAAAATATTTGAAGCCATTGGCAACTAGTGGCAACGTTTCCTTCACGTGTCATTGATGTAGATAAATTCGCTTATGGTTATGGAAGATGTACGAATTGCCTGCACAATGGCTGACAGAGGGGCATTCGATTGTAAAGGCCTGGACGCTACAGTTCCCAAAGCGGCCGCGAATGTGTTAATGCGGAAATTACAGGAATTATCGTTTATCTTGTCCTAAACAGAACGTTACTCGCAGAATCACGGAAGCGTGAACTAACGTCGATAAATTTTAAGTTCAAATGTGTTCGATATATTTGTATAGTATTTTTCCTAACTGTTACGAGTATATGCTCTTCAAATGCAAATACAAATAGTACGCAAATAATGTTACCCCATGAAAAAGATCCAGCGGAACGAGCTGCGATGATCTTGCAGGCTGAATCGTCATTCTACCAAGGTCAACCGCGACATTTTTAACGTTTATGGTCATAAAGACAAGAACGAGGCACTCCAAGAAGAGGCACTCGCAAAGAGTTTTTAAACTGAATTTTCTCCAAAACTAAACCTCGAACTCATTTCCACTTGAGGAAATCAATGGAACGATGAGCAATGTAATATTTTTGATACACGTACATTTATTGGAATAAATAGCAACAGAAATATCGAGAAATTGGGTGTTTTAACGCGATAATGACTCGAAACACGTTTCGAAAATAGTTAAATCGTCATTATCCTTAAAAAAATGAAAGCCCATTGAACACCTATCGATATAGGCAACACAACGTGTAAATAAATTCGAAGATACAAACGAGGTGCAAACTACCTGAACTTTGTGCTCCTAATACGAAAATTTTATTACAAAATAATTAATTACAAAATATTAAAAATAAGAAATATGTTAGCGACGACTTCGTGTCGATATAATGGCAGATACTCGGCGGCTATTTGGGCTTGCAATAACGTATAACTGGGTCGAAGGCAGGCTGCTCGAGCGAATTTTTGCAAAGCCGATAGCCGAGCTGTTTCGAGGGTGCGTGAAACTGTTTAACGAAGGATAAATAAAAAATAGAGAATCGAGACGCTTTGTTTAGCACGTTGACGCCGATAAGACCCACCGGTGGGCCTCGCGTGTATGTTCCGTGAAGTGAGCGCGACTCGCCGGTGAGTCTCTCGTGTCTGTTCCGAGGGACGGCGGTGGGTCTCACGCGTATTTCACAAAACACAAATGAGACCCACCGCCGTCCCGCGAAACAGACAGTGAATTCGGACGCCGCCCCACGGAGGAAACCATGAATATCGGCGCCGGCGTCAACGCGTTAAAGGAACGGGCAAGACGGTGATGGTTAGCTTTTGTTAAGTGGATTGCGAGGGACCGCGCGACGCCTACCTCAGAACCTTAGAGGCGCAAAGTATTAACAAAATTCACTTTTAGCCTATATATGTAATAAGGTAAATGCTTAGGGTAAATCGGACGATCGATTCTGAAAAAGCGAGTTTATTTTCGGAATAATGAAATTAAATACAATAACGGTTAACAACAAATCTACTACCAATTTTACCATTTTACCTGGAAAGTCGAGAATCGATTTTCTAAGTCCTAAATTACAGTTCTTCTCTCGCGATCTATTTTATTCGACAAATGACCGCCGGTAAAACAAAACAAAAGTAAAATGTCGCTTGGCGGGTAGTTTGAGTTCTATACAATTTCCATTTACATATATTGCGAGATAAAGCACGAAATTCTTTCGTAACGCAAAGTGACTAGAAACTTTTGAACGCGTCAAATTACCAATTTTCTAATTATGTATACCTAGCGTAGTAACGATAGAGCGTCGTTCATGTATAGAACTTTGTGAATCGATGCACGAGGTTGAGAAGTAAAGGGGCAGTGTGCGTTTCTGTTCGTACACTCGCTCTATTAGCTGCCAGATATGGAGACAAGTAGCGTGTGCGTGCGAGGGCTGGACCTTTCGGCCATACCGTGCCATACCTGGAGCATAGAACTCGTACTGGCTTCATTTTCGTCTACTTTCAAGCGTCCATTGCCCGGGGAACGGCGCGCGTAGATGGTCGCGAACGATGCCCTCTCCTTGCGGGTCGTTGGACGAGTTGACTCTATCCTTTCGGGCGGCAGCTCGCTTAGCCGGCGCCGCGCGACGCGCGACGCGCGCATCGCGCCACGCCTTTACCAGCGGGGGTCACGAGGAGGCGAAGCTGCCAGCGTATAGCTCGATCCCGGTAGGTTGGCTGTCTAGCCGATCGTCCCTGCACCGTCGCGGCTCCCGTTTGTACGGGTACCGCCTGCTTTGACGGTCGCAGGTTCCAGGTAGGGAGACAGCGCATAATGTAACTTTTGCAAGGACGACGGTAACTCGAGACGCGGCAAGCGCCGATGTGGATCAAAGTACGTACACGCCACTGATAATAATTAACCTGTTAACTGCGGCGTTTAGTTTAAAAAATTCTTTACGGGGTGGGCCCGTAAAGCGAAGCAGCGACGAGTAACACGTCGACCGCAGGGCAAATGCTCCTATTATAAATTTTACGAAGAGAGTAAAGCAAAACGGGCAAGGATTACATTTTTATTCGATAAAAACATTGACAATTCGTTGTTGGAAGAAGGTATCGTTGTCGAAAACTTCAAAATTGCCAAAAGATAATTAGAGAAATAGCCGATGCATTTGGAAAAATAATCAATTCAATTTATAAAAAGTAATACACATTGTACGCAGCATAACCGATATAGGAAAGAAAATAATCAAATAATCAAACTTTCTTTTTTTTTTCTCAAACTCTTGTTTTTATGAAATATAAATATTGTATGTACTTGCTGGATGTATAAAGGGAACGTACCGCTAAATGTCACTTGTATTACTTTTTACTAGAAATTTTAAATTTTTATATTAAATAGTACTTTTTGTTTTACGCGACGAATATGCACGCCGATCGTACCGAAACGAAGTTTTGCATTGACGCGTATACGCAGCTTACTGGTTTGAGAGAAAGCTGAGACACTGCTTTGCCACTGCTGTCATAATTGTAATTTGCTATCAGAGAAAAAAAGAACAAATGGTGGTAAAGGAAGAAAAATTTGGAGGTTGTAGTTTCGTATATCATCGTTGTACCCATATAAGCGAGTGACATTTTGTTTTCTAGAGTCAAAAGGCACGACATAATAGCAATAAACAGTAAGTGCTTGTTTATTCACATAATTACCCGAATTACATATATGTACTCATTAAATATTATGCACAAATAGTTACCATTAAGACAATTCTGAGAAAATGTGACATTGTACATTTGTGACAAAATCATTCTCCAAATACTTACTTGATATCTTACACCTGTATCAAGTGCATTCGCTCATTTGCTAATTCAGATAATCTATTTGTATTTTTATATAGTATACATATGTCGGAGATGAAAGGACACCGGAGCCTTTCCTTTGGAATTTTCGGAAAATCCTCTAATACTTTAGCACGTTGACTGCCGTGGTGGCCACCGGTGACCGGCGACGCAGCAAATATTCAAAGTACATAATTATAAAAAAAAAAAAAGGACAATCGTAATAATTGTCTACAACGCTGTGAAGGTCACCGGTTGCCCTCGCCACGAGAAATGCTTCGAGCATGATTTTATGACTCATTTTATTTGCTGCAAATAATATTTCAACGTAATATGCATCGCATAATGAAAAGTTCGCGTCGGCGCCTTGGGCAAACCATGGAAAATTCGTCTGGCAGTGAACGTGTTAACGAAACGGGAGTCAGGGGAGAGATTTTACAAGTTTCGTATAAGATTCCGCCACCAGAAAATCCTTGACAAAATGATGGTGGAAGCAAACGCGCTAGAACGAGACACTTTCGGTACAGCGAAAGGCTACCAGAAACCAAAGGTAACAACAGCTCTGAAACTTGCACTCGATGCGGGAGTGACAAACGCTCGACTGATTGTAACGATTGTCCGGCACGTGGTACGAAAGTACGAGGCATGGAACGAGTTACGTGGCTACTTGAACAAAAGTTATCATATAGTTCGTATAGTTCTGTCCAAAAAAACAAATGTCGCTTGAAACGAGGCGAGTTTTACTTGAAACATTTGTTTGCGTAAGGAATAGTTTAGTAAATAAATGGATCACCGTCTGTGCGTGGCAATTGCAAATTGGCAAGTTCAACGTACATAATTTAGGGAAAGAAGATTGTGTTTTCTGCCAGATTTTAAAGATTCCGAGGAAAAAGAGAATCCTGTAGAAAATATTACCCATAAAATAATAACAATACAATAGTAATACAAGAATTTCATTCAAATAATTACGTGTCCACAAAAGACTAATTTAAAAGAATAAAAGTGTATTGTACATTTAAATTAAAAATATATTTACTTTTTCGTCATTTTTATCGTATATATAAGATCTCTTCAGTTTCTTTCTCGCGTCTCACTTTTACCGAGATGCCACCGCTTTATGCTTATATCGTTTAAAATTGCGAAATTTATTAGGCCTAATAAATTTATTAGGCCTAGGATTATCTCCGTATTAAGAGTATTTGACAAGCGTATGAGAAGAAATGATACTTGTCACGATTTTCAGATCACGAAAACTTTGTGATAACTGGTAAAATTCCGTAAATTCCATTACTAGAAAGCAAAGTTTGGTTCGACAGTGGGAAAAGACAAAGTACGGGCAAAGGAAATTGTATCGCGCGCGACAAACTCGCCCATCTCCGATAAAATCCGTTCTGTAAACATACATTTTTTCCAGATGCTACGTTCCTGAGCAAAGGGACTCGTCTGTATGTACAACCTCGGTAGCTTTCCAACAGACACTTCCTTGCAACACTTTGTTCTTATAAACGTTAATTTCGCGATATTTGCGATTGGTCGGATAATGTTGAAAAGTTGAATCAAAGTAATACTACCAAAAGCTGTGGTGAGTACACTGTCAATAAGGAGATGCTCTTTATCGCGTGAAATTAAAGCGAACGCATGCGGTTGCGAAAACAGACAACTAATAATCGCTAAATACACGCGAAACATAACACGATACCAACTAGACTAATTTAAGAATCTACGATAAACATGTTTACGCAATGTGTCATTTTACTACGATTTTCTGCTTTCTACGCGGATATCTTGTATAATCTGTCGCAACTACGATTCGCATACTCTTCTCATACTTGCAACCATTCATAGTCTATGCGCGCTTTTCGCTCTATTTGCCACGCATATTCCTATCTGATAATTCGCACGCTGGATTGTATTCTATCATTCTTACAGAACTTTGCTTGCATCCAGATTTCAATTAAATTACGATAAATCAGGTTGGGCCATGTGTCAGGATGGAGATTACGTTAAACTATAGGTTACAGTTATATCTAATAATTCGGTTTGTCGTTTATCTTTGTATTATCGCGATTTACTTTTACTTTAATTAAAATATAATCGATTATATACAGAGTTGACTCGAAAAACTAAGAAAATAATGTTTGGACGTGTTTAGCTAAGAATTGGCTAGCTTAATTTATTAGTCGAATTTCCGATGCATTTTCACGCGTAGAATAATCTTCCGCCGTTTATTTTATTTACTCCTGACCAGTTCGAAATTGGCAACGTTCTCGTTCATATTTTTTATTCGTTCGTTCATAAGAAATTATCTCGTGTCCGCATGTAAATGTTACTCCAGCGCAAGCTTTATATGTTAGTTTTTGTTTATAATACGAAATATTGATTCCCGAAGACTATAATTTTATGGTGCGAAAGATCCTGAAAAAATGATACGACACGTATTATTGAAAACACGTTTACGTACGTACAGTGGCTCACGATGATATCCGAACGCTCCTCGAAACAGAGAAACTCTTTTATAGCTGGACCAAACGACTCGAACTTTCTTGATGCGCTAAAAGGATTAGTTGACCAGATGACGAGCAAGAGGAAAGAGGTCACTTTTCACAGCGTTTTTATCTGGGCCTGTAATAAAAGTTTAAACGACACATATTAAAAAGTCGAAATAGATGGATGAAGAAGCAAACAACAGGCATCGAAAGACGGATAAAAGTGCAGATTTATCGCAGTCATAGGACAAAAGTCGTAGAAAACCGCGATTTTCGTCATTTCTGACTGTTTTAACGGCTTTTACTTCTAGCCACGATGAAATTTTCACTACGCACATAGCTGTTTAAAATGTGTCGTTGAAATTCTCATCGCAAGCTCAGACAAAAGAGTCGCAAAGAGTAATCTTAATCTTTTTCTTTCCAATCGCGATCGATCGCATCGTTCCCCTCGTCTGGACGATTAATCCTCCTAACTTGCCAAAAAAAACTCAAGTCGCTTGGCCCGGCTTTGGAAAAATTAGTCTGCTGTGAAAGGCAGTCGAGTGCTTTCACGAGCCACTATATATACAGTTTTCGCTTCGAGATAAGCAGTGCGCTCGAGACCGGTGTATCGCGGACTACGAATCAGGTACAGTCGATACAGGTATGCTGTTTGGCTTGGCTTTGTTCTCGAACGGGACAAGAGAGAACATGCAGAAAGAACGAGAACTTGGAGATAGCGGCGAATCATAAAGCGGTCGGACGAACAGCGTTGTTGTTCGGAAAAGGACACAGGACGCGCTGCACTTTACCAATTCCGTGCTACACTCTTTTTTTTTTTTTGCCACTAAATTCTTTTTTTGCTTGCTAAATTCTTTTTTTTTTTTTTTTTTTTTTTGCCACAACAATGACATGACTGAAGAATCAGGATTTTTAGGGAAACCGAGTTTGAACGTTTTATATCGTATCAAACGCAAACAAAAGACAACGGTACAATTGCCCTCGTATACTTATTTTTAGAAACTCACTTATGAGGCTTTACCAGCAAAAAGTACAAACAAGATCTACTCAAAAACTTCAAATTCTGAATTGTGTCATTGTCGCAGCGTATCATTAGAAGAAGAGGAAAGCGAAGTAGAAGAAGAGGAAAGCGAAGTAGAAGAGGAGGAAAGCGAAGTAGAAGAGGAGGAAAGCGAAGCAGAAGAAGAGGAAAGCGAGGTAGAAGAGGAGGAAAGCGAAGTAGAAGAGGAAAGCGAAGCGGAAGAAGACGAAAGCGAAGCAGCAGAAGCGGACAAATCACGACGATTAAGTTTGATAGAAAAAAAGAAGTCAGATTTAAACATGCTCGGAGAAATTAGAAAGAAATAGGCACATAATAATGCAACGGTGTTAATAATGGGAGAAGCAGTAATAGACATTTTGCAAAATAACATACTATAGACGGAGGAAAGCCTTGCTTCAATGATCGTAACTTAAAAGGACTATTTTCTGTTAAACAAAAGTAGAGGAAAACGGAAAGTAAATTTACTGAAACGTTAATTTAAAGACTCGATCCTCGTTCATCTAGCTTCAATCGACAATCCTTATTTGGATATCACTGTATGATGGTCAACTTGGGTGATCGATACATAAAATCGAAACATCGTAAAATGTTTTCCATCTTGTTCTAAACGGTATTATGATCCATTTTCAAATTCAACTGTTTTTAAAATAAAGCAGGGTCGTAAAAAAGCACGTTGTCGTTGATTTTACCTTATCGCTAATAATGACCAGAAAAATTAAGGGAACTTTGTTTGCGTTGTATAATTTTCCTTCCGCTACTTTGGTAGTAACAAAAACTAAAATAAACTTTCAATCGAATAAATATCTTTTCGAGGTAAGCTTTACTACAAAAAGGTTTCCTATATAAAGTTTCCTCTTTCTTCCAGTACGATAAGAATCTCTAAAGAAATGTTAATCAAACTGAAATAAACAAGTTAATCTTAAAACTATTATACCTATTAAATTAATAATTATTAAATAAGGTAATATACTTAAAAATATTGTTTTAAATACCAAAATTATACGTAATATTCCATATTTACGTAATTTTAATATAATTGAAGCTAAAATTATTGATATTCGTTCAAATTTAAAAAAATTATACCAAAAAATCATGATATTATTAAAATTAAATAATTTGAATAATAATTATTTCCTAAAATTCCAACGATATTAGTTCACTTTACTCAATTTACTTTTATTAAAAACAGAAATCCTATTAAAAACATTAAATTTCTTAAAATAAAGAATTTATATATTTAACTAGAAATATTAATATTAAAAAAACTAAAATTTCTATTAATTTTATATTAAATTTACAAAACTAATTTTATGATGATCATATTCATAATTTATCCTTACTAATAAAGATAAACCTAAAACTCCTTCGCACAATGAATAAATTAAATAAATTAAATAAATTCACCCATTATTTCACCAATTAAAAAATTTTAAAAATAAATATTATAATTTAATAAAACAATTAATATTATTAGTACTAAATTCAAAATTAATAAATCTGTAATAAACTTAATATTAAAAAACTTTAAAGATAATAACTTTTAAATATTTTTAAAATTTAAATATAATATCAAGTTTCAAAAAATTTTTTCTAAGATATCGATAATTCACAAAATTATTATTTTAGCTTAAATTAAATATTCTTTGATATTTTAAAAAATTTTAATTATTATTAACTGTCATATAGTTTAGAAAAGACGTTAATTTTGTAAATTAAAAATTTAATAAATTTAATATAACAACATAAATTACATATATAATGCATAATATTTAATTAAATTAAAAAGGTTAATTTTTTAAAGAAATTACTAATGTAAATGAAAACTCGACTAATTCATATAAATTACTTGATATTTATAATTATAAATATTAATTTGATACTAATTATAAATTATATTTGTTTAAATGTTTTCTTATCTCCATTAAAACAATTAATATATTTAATTTTTTATATTATTTTTATAACAATACATATTTTTACATTAAAACAAATAATTTCATTATATTTATTTATTTTATTAATTATTTTTATCAGCGGTATTCTAACTATATTTTCTTGTTTTATCTGTCTAATTAACAAAGTATCAAAAAGAAATAACTATTTAAAATTATCATTATTAAACCTACTATGTTGTTGTTTCTTGCCTCGGATTATGAATATCGTTAGGACATACATAATATAATAATAAATAAACTCCGGGCTAAACAAAGTCACCGCTACGAGCAACCGTCGAACCAAGACGAATTTGAATTTTCCGTCTCTTCCCCGATAATAAATAAACAGTTTCAGAACGCTTGTATTCTTGTAATAAATAAATTTGTTTTATTTTTTCTATACCTAATGATTAATAGGCCTTTTCTATTGCTTCTGAATTTCAAATATCTTATCATTTATATATTTTACAAACTTTTATATTCATGCTAAAAATATCATGTATTTGTCTCATTGTATACCTACTATTGTTTGTTGTCTTTGATTTAATTCTAATTTGATAGTAGAATTTCTTGAGAGACCTGTATTCCTTCGAGCATAAAGTTGTAATAATTCTTCCTCAAAATTAGGATCCAATAGGATAGATGGCAATACTTTTTGCTCCCGCTTTCATATATTTTTGGGACATGCTTTTCAGACACTTCCCACGAAGCTCGATTTTCTTTCAGCACGTCAACAAGTGGTTGTACCATTGGAAAAAATCATACGGAAGACTAAAATTAACTAAATAAAGAGAAAGTTTTATAATCTATAAAAATATATTCTACTGTTGGCCGCTTTTTCCTAAAACCTCACAAAAGAGAAACAACATTGAGC
>JACXIW010001309.1:702131-714158 GCA_014825925.1 Bombus breviceps | reverse complement strand
TAACTTTTGGAGATACCAATTGAGATGTCGACTGATAGACAATAAGTTAAAACATTGACCGGACATTCTACGAAATACTAGTGAAGATGGTAACTGATCAAAGAACGCAAAGCAAGTAAAGTTCTGTGAGGATAATGTCGCGAAGGAAAACTAGCCATGGGTGTGTCTAAGGGCACGGGATAAACGGATTCGTTGATGAGAATCTTCATGAGAAAAGTAAGGGCAACGGTCATCGCCGCTAATTGAGTAAGAAAAAAGGTTGATGGGTAAGGGAGGGTGCTAGCCGTGGCCGAAAGAAGGTCGCTTGGCAGAGGCATCAGACCTGAGAAAAGTCAGATTCCTCGTACTTTCCCGGAATGAACGGTAATCCTAAGGATTAATCCTAAGGTTAACCCTTCCACTTAAAACATACTTGAATGGTCTTAAGGACTTTAACTGTACAAAATGCTGAAATTTATAATGGGTCCTTAGGATTATCGAAGGTATGAATTTAATTCAAGAATTAGTTGTTTCGCGTTATAGGGAATTCATTATTTCTAACTATATAACAATATATATGTAAACTTCCTAAGAGTTCAAAGGCGGATAAACAAAGGGACTTAAATAATTAAACTTTCTAATCTTCTAAGAAGAATAGTAAATGCCGGATGGTACGTCAGAAACGAGGAAATTCCGAAGGACCTGGGAATATCAACAACGGTCAAGGAGGAGATTAGCAGATACGCGGGAAGGTACAGAGAAAGAATAGCAACACGGCAAAGAATAGCAACCGGAACCGACTGGCTGTGGAAACGACCAACACAGCGAACATGGATAGAAGACTGAAAAGGAAACACTCAACGGATCTCACAAAGGATACAACCTAACAAACAGGAAGATGATACCCCGCTGCGGGTAACCATCCACATGCTATATTTTATTCACTAAGTTAAAATATTTTAGCAAATGTCCTACTGGACAAATTGGAAAATTTTAAAATAAAAATAAAAAAAAGAAGAAGGAAAACTTTCTAATCCATTTGAAATTCCTTTCTTAAATTCTATTATTTGAATTATATCAGCATTTACTGTTACATCAAGACGTTACAATTTACTAAATAATAAATTAAAATCAAGTATTTCAACTTTAATAATTACTATTGTTTTAGGATTTTACTTTAATTTTATACAAACTTTCGAATATTATAATTCATTTTTTTATATTCATTTTTATATTCATTATTATATTATTTATTATTATATATTTATATTATATATTATTATATATTATATATTATTATATATTATAATTATTATATATTATATAATATATTATATTATTATATATTATAATATATATTATATATTATATTTATTATTATTCATATTATATTCATCAATATTTTTTCTATCAACAGGTTTTCATGGTACTCATGTTCTTATTGGAAGATTAATACTTTTCTACTCTCTAATTCGAATAATAAATAATCATTTTTCTACCATTCATCATATCAATTTTGAATTTTCTATTTGATATTGACATTTTGTCCATTTTGTAATTTGATTGTTTATTTATATATTTTATTATATTTTAATAAATTAAATTAAATTTTCAAATATACAGTATAATTATTACATTTAATTTCCAATTAAAAAATTTACAATTTAAATTTAATATATTTAATTAATAATCTTTTATTTCACTTATTAATCTTAATAATTTTATTAATCATTTTTCTTTTAAATAAATTCTTATCAATATTTAAAAAATTTAATTTTGAAAGAATATACCTTATGAATGTGGATTTAATCCAATCACAAGAACAAATCTTCCATTTTCATTACTATTTTATTTAATTTCATTAACATTCTTAATTTTTCATGTTGAAATTATTTTATTAATCCCTTTAATTTCATATCTTAAAACTTTAAATTTCTTATATTTATTCATTTTAATAATTTTTTTCATATTAATTTTTTCTTTACTTATAGAATGATCTTGTAATTATTTCAATTGAATATTAAATTGAATAAAATCAATCTTTAAGTCGAAATTAAAAGCAAGATTTTACTTCTTGTATAAATTGAAGCCAAATTAGCGGCATTTTATTGTTAATAAAAATGATTGAATTAATATTCAAATTTATTTAATTCATATAGTTTTAAATAAAATATTATACTTCAATATAAAGTTATTAATAAATGACAATGATAATGATAAATAAATATAAAATAAATAAAGCTGCCAACTTTAATGTTAGGTATTAAAGCTATCTATCTGGACTCCTATATTTAAAATTAACTTATTTAATATTCAATATTTAATAATTTATTTATTTATATCTATATATATCCATACATGGAAAAATGATTAAATTTCCTTAATATTATTCTTATTATTATTATTCAATATTATTATTAGTCAATATTATACTTCATTATGAGCTATTTAAATATTATTAAGCAAAATTGAAATTTTATACTCCTTCATAATTTAATTTTATATTTTTAATTTTATTATTATTAAATAAATATAAAATTAATTCTTTTATTATTATTATTATTATTTTAAATATTTTTAAATAAATAAATATACAATTTTTATTAAAATCTTTATACAACTTTTAATTTATTAAATTGTAATTAATATCAATAAATAAATATGTATTAATAATAAATAAGTAACTCTATATGCATAATTTATTTCTAATACATAATAAATATAATCTATAATTTTTCCTGTAAAAAAATTAATATAAATATTAATTAAGATAATAATTGTAAATGAAATAATAAATGTAATTAAAATAATAATTGTAAATAATAATTAAAATAATTTTTCCTTCTCAAAATTAAATTCATAAAAAATTAATTCATATACTACATAATTTACAATAAAATTATAAAAAATTATTATTAATCAGATTTATTATTAAAACAGATTTATTAATCTGTAATAAACTTAATATCAAAAAAGTTTACAAATATCAACTTTTAAGTATTTTTAGAATTTAAATATAATTATAAGTTTCAAAAAATTTTTTACTAAAATATCTATAATACACAAAATTATTATTTTAGCTTAAACTATCTTTTGATATTTTTAAAGCTTTTACTTATTATTAACTGTTATATAATTTAAAGAACACATTAATTTTGTAAATTAAAAATTTAATAAATTGAATATAACAATATAGAGATTATACGATAATATTTAATAAAATTTAAACATTTAATCTTTTAAAAAAATTATTAATATAAATAAAAAACTTTACTAATTATTATAAATTACTTATTATTTATAAAAATAGGTATTAATTTTTATTAGAAGTATTCCAATTATATTCTCTTATTTCATCTGTCTAATTAATCAATTTATTAATTTATTATATTTTTAAATCTCTAATTTAATTAAATAAATTTATTTTATTTAATATTTTAAAAAATAAATTTAAATATATAATTATATCATAAATAATTTAATTTGTTATGTTATTGAAAAAATAAAAATCCCTAATATTTAATTAAATAAATTTGTTTTATTTATGGTATTTTAATAAAATTAAATTTAAATATATTAATATAATAAATATAACAACTATTATAAATAAATTTAATTTTTTATTTAATCAAATGAACTTACGTATCATTAATATATAAAACGAGTATGGATTATTTCGTATAATAATTTAACATGTTTTAATTATTTTTCCCACATGATGTCTCATTAAAAAATCGTACCAAAATAATTGTTTATTAATTGCTTCATTTGTTAATTCTTAAGAAGATACATATAAATAAGAAAAAAATGGTGAAATTTTATTAGTATAATAAAAATAATATTTTAACGATAGTTACAATGTAACTATATCATTTCTATATTACAGGCAAAGTATGACAAGTATTTTTGCTCTAAGGCACAATTTGAAATTAACAACATCCAGTTTAACAAATTATACCTTTTATTCGTTTTCCACTTGAATTGCATTCCTGTCTGTGGTGTCGTCCATATTTTCAAACGTATGTGCGCTAAAATTGACAAAAATTCCAGTACTCCATGCATTTTAATGTTAACTCATTAAGTAAAACAATACTTACATCGTGCCCAATGTGAAATCGCATGCATTGGTCCCGATTCATCGTGCGATCGATCGTCGTCGGGTTCAGTATCCAAAACATAAGTGGTTCGACCATGCTGTTTGAAGCCATATTTTGTCTAAAATATCGAACGAATAACAGCTTGTGCTTTTATAACAGAGGAATACTTTGATACTGTTTGTAATGTTATGTTAATGTAATCACCTGATGTTTAGTTTTCACTACTTCATCCGCAGCCTTATTCTTTTTTCCCGATACCATTTTTTCCCCCCTTTTGCGACGTGTCTGCCTCTCTAGCAGCTCTGCCTACACTTTGTTCTGGTACATTCTTTTCAAATACTTTGCTCGCATTTTCGAATGCCTTGACTCTTTCTTTTACCGATACATTGCCGTATGGATCGAATAAGGCATTCGTTTGTCATCGCTTCTTTCAGCTTATGCATCTTCTCCTGTGATTTCAATTTGGGTCCATTGTTTTTTCCTATATTACCAGCCAAGATTTTATTAAGTACAACAGTTTCGTTTAATTTTACTTCTGATAAAGGTTCCACGATTACAGTAGCGTTCATCGTGTTCTGCGCATAATTAGAATTTGTGCTCATCGTGGAACTCATAAGAGGAATAAATTTCTCAAATGCATTCTCGCGCATCGAAGCTTCTTCAATGTCATTTACAGTTGGTGCAATTATCGTATTATCAATAATATTACAATTTTTACGTATTTTTAATTTTTTAGCACTCTGCTTTTTTTTTTAGATCGACTTCCACCTTTCCTCTAAAAATTTGGAATATATTTAACAACCTTATTCGACATATTAATCAAACGATATATAAAGGTTGGTATTGATCAGCAACATAAGATTAAAAGTATTAAATTTCATCGTAATATGATACAAACGTTTAAAACTTTCGTCGTAGCTGAACTCGAAGTCCCAGGTTGTGACCTTTCGGCAATACCATCCGACGAGTTCGAAGTAGCTTGAAAATCGTCGGTAAAAGATCTGTTTGCTCTACAACAACATATATTCGATATATTTTTATTAGTTCGGGCTTTCGTCCGATTTTGCCATCTCTTATCCATATTTAAAATCTACGAATAAATTAAAGTATTTAACATATAGGTTAAACTATACTTTTTAATAATACATACCATAATTTAATATTATGGTTGAAATTATGACATATATAACAATGAATACAAACACATATGTAAATTATTTAAAAAAAAATATTTCTATGAAACTTATACTTCAACTTTAAAAACTTATTAAAAAATATACTAATATATTAATATTATTATAATATTTATCGATATTTACTTACCTTTTACGTTTGCATAAAAACTAAAGAATTTTAAATGTGAACTTTTGTAACAGAAATAAAACAAAGCACAGAAATTAGCGGAAGTAAGGGAGACGATAATCAGCCTTCCGTGTCACAAGCGGGACTGTGCCAATTTTACTCCTTGAAAGTACATGTAGCGGCACATGGGCTAAAGAACAATTCGAATCATGTTGTTGTTTTTTGCCTCGGATTATGAATATCGCTAGGACATACATAATATAATAATAAATAAACGCCGGACTAAACAAAGTCGCCGCTACGAGCAACCGTCGAACGAAGACGAGTTTGAATTTCCCGTCTTTACCCCGACCAGTTTATACTATAAATAAACAGTTTTAGAACACCTGCGTTTCTGTAATAAATAAATTTGTTTTATTTTTTCTATACCTAACGATTAATAGTCCTTTTCTATTGCTTTTGAATTTAAAATATCTTATGATTTATATATTTTAAAAACTTTTATATTCGTGCTAAAAATGTCGCGTATTTATTTTTTTGTAAACCTACTATTGTTTGTTGTTTTTGATTTAATTCTAATTTAATAACTGAATGCAATGTTGTTGAATACGACTTAAACTGGTCTCGATACGAGTTTCGTGTTCTCGAAGTTCTCGGGAATTCTGGTATTTTCCATCCAATAAACTGCTTCCCGGCCCCGGAAAAGATTCTCGACCTGACCCAACTCGACAATTTCAAAATCTGCCACGGCTTTAGTGATCAAGCTTTCGACCCTTGACAACTAATTTAAGTAATTTAGATTCCTTCTTTTCTTGTACTTTGCTAGATGGCCGAAAACGTGTGTGCTGCATAAGAGCGGCTGGTTTGTAATTTTCTACGTCTCTTTTTTTGAATTTTCTCCCAACTACATTTTTCGTCGATACATGATACATTTCTCGGATCATCGTTTTTTCAGTAACATATGGACCGTTTATCTTAAAAGTGGTGGATATCCATCTTTCGTTGTTCCCAGAAAATTAAAGATTAGCATATTGGTCAATTCGAAGATATAAATTAATTATGTCAATGTCACTACTAATTTACCAATATGTAATTTGATTATATAAATTTCTTTTAGGCGTATTTAACTAAAATAATATAAATCTACAGGATGTAAATGCACTTACACCGTTTTCATAATTAGTCAATTGTAAAAAATCATTTAATTTTAATTAAGAGAAATTAAATATCACTTCAGATATATTTTGCATTAATTACATTCTGTTTATAAATAATAGGAAGAAATAAAATAGGAATAGCATTTCTTATTTTGAACGTTAATTATATCTATATATTGTTAAGCTTAACATAAGATACTGATATTATTTGTTTATGCTCTTTATGTGACGGAAAAAAAATTAATAGTCGGAAAAAAGAAAATTAATAGTTGGGTTACGGCTCAACACCGCAGAGGAATCCCTCTTCTTAGCCTCAGTGTGAACATCTGTGAGCGGAGAGGAAATGCAGGTGAGATACCTGGGCCTCACGATCGGGCCGCACTTTGAGCTCCTGATCTCCAAAGTGACGGCCGCATCCAACGCCTTATGCGGCCTATTGCCAAACATTGGCGGGGCTGGAGTCGAAGTTCGACAATTGTACGAGGGAGTGGTTCGATCTAGGTTCCTGTACGGGGTCCCGGTGTGGGCGGAGGATTTGCCGAGGAATCGTCGCAGCTTACCGCTACTGAGAAGGTTGCAGAGGATTACCTACATCGGAATAGTTATCCCACGCGTCGGCGCCTGTGCCAGCGGCGTCTCCTCCGTTCGAACTACGGACCCTAGCGCTTCGGAGGTTGTACCATCGACTGCGGAGCCCGTGCTCGGACGGGGATACGTCCTCTGCTGACCAGGCGGTTCGCGACGTCCAGGAGGAGGCAAGGCTCGAAACCTGGGAACGGTGGCGCATTCAGCTCGTCGCCGAGGATGCGGTGCGTCCTTATCGAGCCGTTAGAGCGGTCCTACCGAACTGGGTGGCCTGGAGAGATCGTGGCGGGCTCCCGTTGACATACAGGATGACGCAAGCGCTCACCGGGCACCGAGTGTTCGGGGAGTTCCTGCTAAGAATTCGACAGGAGGTAACCAGCACGTGTCACCACTGCGAGCAAGAGGAAGACACGGCACAGCACACGCTGGAGCGCTGCCCTTAACGGGACGCGGTATACGCGTTAAAGTCAGTCATGCGTCAATGACAGCGCGTTGAAGAAGCAATAAATGTAAAACAGATGAACGAACCGACCTTGACCTCAACGTTCGAGAAAAACTTCTAATAAGATTAATGGACGATTCGACTCTTTCTGTTTAAAAAATAAAAAAAAGGTATTTTGGACGACGTAAAGGCTAAACGTTCTCGTCGTAAGTTAAAGATAAATGATATGGATTTTAATTAATCGGATGTGCGCGTGGTTTGAGGGGCTTTGTTAAGAGAAATTTAGACACAGCCTCTGCGTTATGCCACATTAGCGCTCCTCGGGATTCCGCTTTTCCAATACGACCAGTCATCCTCGAAGAATCGACGGACAATGTGGCGGCAGCCCCCTTCTCGTCACTGGACCCTCGTAAGTAGCGCGCTCTCTTTATCTTTCCCTCCTCTCGTCAGCCGGATCGGTAAAGTAAAAAAAAAAAAAAAAAAAGGAGAAAAAGTAATAAAGAAAAGAAGGTAGAGTTTTGGACGTGCGTTTATTCAAAGATCTAGAAACCCGGCATTGCGTTCAATCGCAAGGAAACTTGGACCAAACTGTGTTACAGATCGATTATTTCAGCCGCTAGTTCCTCGAATCGAACATTTTTCCAACTTCTTTGTTATAGATATGTATCGTGGCTATGACGATTATGGATAATTAATGAAACAAGATCAATGGATTATTATCAAGATCGATGAATTACTATCGGGGATTATTATCCTAAGATCTTTAATACAGCGTGTCGCTGTGTATCAAAAAATACGATGCTGTGTCTGTTCGGACAGATCGTAAAGTGCAATTGTTTTATCTTTGCTGTAGAAACTTGGAAATAATTGCGTCTTGCGAAGAAAACATAGGACCCGAATAATTATTAATATACCACGATTTTTTTTACATAATTATAGAAAATTTAAAGAGGCAAAATTGCACATAAAATATTAACTTTGCAAAAGTTGCTTTGCCTTTGTAAGGGAATGATATAAGTTATACAAAGAGATAATATAAATTCAATAAAATAATATAAAACAAAAAATCTGGTGCATTTATTATTTCCTTATACTCGGTTGATAACTGAGTAGTTACAGATTTTGCTAATAGGTGGTGTCAAAACTTTCTTTTTTTTCTTTTTTTTTTTTTTTCACGTGGAGAAAAATCCGCACGAACACCAGGCCGCTCTGGGGAAAGCGGCGTGGTAATGTCGGACTCCAACCGACTAAAAACCTCCACGATGACCGTCCCGGCTGCGATCGGGAGAGGCCCTCCCCCCGCGCCCAATTATCTCCGCTAAGATGGAGCGGGTACCACCGCTAAATGGAGCGGTGCATGCCATATCACACACCGCGCCTCGTCGCCGGAGCCGCCGTGTGCTAGGCAGCCCGGTTCCCCTACCGGACTGCTTGGCGGCCCCGAGGCGCCGAGCCGGCCAGGCACCCCACAGGGGGAGGGGTGCGCGGCGGACCCAGCGCGCCACGCCAACGCCACACGGAGCGGTCAGGGTTCAAATATTACTAAAATCGTCGCGAGTCTCCCTAATCGTGATTTTCTAACTAAATTACGTCTAATGGAAAACAATCGAGCGCCGGCATACGTTCGAGCGATAGCGCGTATATCGGTATGTACAATTTCAATTTTGCTATCTCCCCCCTCGGGTTGGTTTATCGATTGCTACTCGAAGGGACCAGGAAACGACAGGGGTGAAGGACGGTGTAAGATTCGACGTTAGATAGGCGAGAGTCAGGCAGCTTCTCCATCTCGACCTGTCACTCAAATTCTTCCTCCCTTTTCACCTCAAACCTCTCCCCTCGTTCTCCACTTCGGCTCCCGACGTGTACTCCCTCCCCTTCGATCACTCTCTCTCGCTATCACCCTCTGCAAGAGCCGCCCCCGCGGACTCGGTAATCGAATTTCACGAGTTGGTTACCCAAACCCCCGGGTTCCTAGCCCCATCTCTCGTCTCCTGGCCGTCTCGCGGGCTGTTCCATCAGGGGCAGACTGCGCCGTTCCCGATGCCGATGCTGCTGCCGGATTCCGTGTGTGTGTCAACCTACTTGATGATACGTATCAAAACATTGATTATCACATCGTCGCACGATTGCCGCGAGAATGCTTCTCTCGCTTTCCCGCCTTTCGCTCTGATTCTTCATTGTTAAACTTTTGCGCGGCTTATTGGTTCTTCGAGGATTTTACACGAGATTCGTTATGTTATAAATAAAAAAATTAATAGCCATCGTTAGACTTGGCCAATTTTAATGTGTCTTGCCACTCTTATTTGATGTGCCGGCTTGTAAGTCGATATACGGTTACTGGAATAAGCACGCGGATCAAGTAGATTTGTTCTTATATTATATTATATAACGTGAGAAGATCTCATCGAATATGGATTAAACTTGTGTATTTGTTGCTAGAGTACATTTATATGTCTGTGCGTACACTTGTCTAAACTTTGTATAACGGTACTTGTTGGTATCTTCGTCTCAACATCTACGTTGTTTTGTATTGTACGTTATTCTACGTGTAATGGATACGTAAATAAGATAAAATAAATAAACGTAATAAATTAACGTGTAACTCGAATCCACGAATATTTTTCACTTGCTCTTCCTGATTTTCTTTCGACGTTTCCGAAAATCCTGTTGTTTCCATATTTTCTCGTCGATCGATATTCTCGAAATAACCAACAGTGAAAATCGGTTGACCGCGGCCTTTTGTTCCAAATAAAAATCTGTTGTCTTCCTAATTGTAAGAACAAGGCACACGAATTACCGAAAATATCAGAAGCTTCGTCACTCGTACAAGTCGATATTTGTTTGAGAAAGACAGGTCTGCCATTCCAGCTAGATTTAACAAGTCGAACTGATTTTTCACGAGTCGAGCTTCTCTCGGTTGTTCGTATCCATCGCCGCTTTCTCTCCCCAGCTTCGTTTCTCTTTTTGTCTCTGCTTCTGTCTAGCCGGAAGCCCCTTTCATTCTGTTCCTTCGGCTACCATGCATCGAATTCGAAGTTTTTCACCGGCTCTTCCCGACCGATAATAATTTTAAAAAGGGCAATGCCCGGGGGCCCTCGAGGTGTCGAGCCGACGAAGACGAATTATCATCGCATCACGCGTACTCTTATTTATAGAGTCCGTCCTCGCATCAACCTTCTTTTTTCGTACAGCGTTCGAATCCCTTCGTCGAATTGTTGTTAAACAGAAATGAGCATACGAAAAATTAAAACACGACTAAGAAATGTTACTTTTCCAATTAGAATATGTGGTACATGATGGCTCATGAAAATATTTGTTTACTCATAGAAACCTTTTACGAGTGTATTATCTATATATTTTATAGGAAACATTTTACAATTTTATTATGTTACGCTGTAATGAGACACGATCTACTATCACACGAACGCATCGGTAAAATTTGCCATTAATTTCTAGCGAGATATTTATTGCAGACATACGTTTCGTCGATACAGCGTGTCGCTATAGTGTAGTTCGTAAAATTGTACCAACGGATTTTCACGGATCACGGATTTTCATGCGAATTCGTATTTTCCAGGATATAATTAAAAAGCTAGAACCTCGATAGAAAATTGTTTTTCCAACTATTGTTAGAAATAACAATACGTATTTCGTATATTTCATTTTTCCACGCTATGTGCACTATGTGCGATTTTGTACTTCCGAATTTCCTATAAAAGCATAAAAATCTGTCTACTAATGGTGTTAACTGAATTGTACGAAAAAGTCGATAAAATCACAGAAAATTTCACTGCCAATAACACCGCGGTTACGTGGACTGGATTCGATCGGTTAACTCTTTCGAGGCGTGAAAAAGGGGCGAAAATAGATGATGTTACGAAGGTATCGACAAATCGACGACGGCGAAGGAATCGACCTGACGAAAATACGGTTGGTCTGGTTGGTCAATCAGCGGTGCATTGTACGTAACGAACCTTCGCACTCGGCCGAGTTTGATGCCCGTACGTGCACCTTCGTGAACGCGTGTGCGCGTGGGTTATTAAATATGACGAGAAGATGGGATGTCGGGGGCCGGGGAGACGGCCTCCTCCCAGTTTCCCGAACGTCGACGTTTCACGTCGAGATTGTCGTTTAGCGTTCTCCTGGCGGGGAGAGTTCGCGTTCCTCCGCAATCTTTCTGCCTCCTCTTTTTCTTTCTTACAAATTCTTTCAGCCACGTCTATTTATTCGCGCGTTTTACGCTGTTGAACCAGCGTTATCATCTCTGTTTACGCGTTTATGAGAAATCACGAATACGCGGGAATTTCGCGGGTGAGAAACGCGATTAGATGAGAGTGGATTAATTTTTATTGCGTTTCGCATTTTCACGTTCTTTCCGCGGATAAAGAAGGTATTCTAACGCGATATAGCATCGAAGATCGGATTAATTCGCTTGGTCGCGAATATCTTTTGAAAAGAAAATGTT
>JACXIW010001309.1:674495-701937 GCA_014825925.1 Bombus breviceps | reverse complement strand
GGATACCCCAGACCTCGCTGTTTCATAGAAATTTTCGTTTCTTCGAGCATAGCGTAAACCTCGTCTGTATTTTCCTAGCGAAGTCTCTTTTCAGAAATTTTCTCATTGCGGTCGTATCAATTCGTTCGGCGCTTGTACGCGCTCAAAAATATCTCCACTTATTCGGCTGGGAAAATGAAGAATCTTCGTATTCTGTCGAGACAAGGCCAAGAAGAGAGTCGATGGTGTTTTCCAGTAGCCGCTGGTCTTCCGCAACACTGTCAGAAGCTCTCTAGTATCTTGAAAAACGTCGCTTCCTACTGAAAGAGAACACGAAGCGTGTGGAGAACGATGTTAAAGATGTGCATAGCGGATCATCTTATCTGGAATTTTTGCCAGTAGGTAGACTGGAAGCATTAAAGTATTTCAATGTTGGAATTACTTGCTGTTCCCCATAGTTGGATTCCGTAGGTCCAGACAGGTTTTATTACGATCTTATACAGGGTGATTTTGTTCTGTGTGCTTAGGTTGGAGCGTCGGCCAGTGAACCTTGAGGTGCTTCGTCTGTTTTGTCTGTGATGTGATTTTTCCAAGTTAATCCTCTGTCCAGGATCATGCCCAGGTATCTGACAGTGTCCTTACTAGGAATCGTCGTATCGTTAATGGTAACCTGAGGGCAGGTTTGTTTCCGCAGCGTGAAGTTTACATGTGTGGATTTTTTTTTTCGTTAATCTTGAAGCCCCATTTACGAAACCACTTTTCCATAGAGTCGAGAGAACGCTGGAGAATGGATGACGCAATTATCGGGTCTGAGTGGGAAGCCAGTAGCGCTGTGTCGTCAGTAAATGTCACTATAATTATTTCTGTTGATATTGGTAAATCGGCAGTGTAGATGGAGGACAGCAGGTGTCCGAGCTGTGTTAGTGTTGTGTTAGTGGCGTCTAAGTATTTTACCATGAATTGTCTATTGGTTAGGTGGGACTTTAGGATGGAGTAGTAGGTGTGTTTGTACGCGAAACAGCGTATGAATGTAAAAACTAATGTAATGTGCAATTGTGCACCCAGCAGATCTCAAAAAGGATATAACCTAACATACAGGAAGATGGTATCCCGCTGGGGGTAGTCATCCATATGCTATATTTTATTCTATAAGATATAATATTTTACCAAATGTCCTACTGGACAAATTGTAAAATTTTAAATAAAATAAATAAATAAATAAATTAAAAAAAAAATGTGGGATTGTGTGTGATCCCCTGCTTCGAAATATATCACCGTGAATTGAATTTTTGAGAATTTTAATTTGTCATTGTAGAGCGTAATTTTTAATTCTTAAATATATTTTTATTGCTAATAATTGCAAAATCTCCAAATATGTTGTTGTACAACGCTTAAAGAATCGTACGATCCGGATAATGACGAGGCTGCAGCGAAAGATGTAGGTCCGAACACGCAACATATGCACGCTTTCCGTCGCAGTGATCCGTTCAGTAGCGCTATTCCGGCGGCACGGTGGTCCGTACGGCGGCGTCACTCCGACGGAGCACACTGCCGTAGCGAAACGGTTGAATCATCTTTGTGAAACGATCTATTATGGACCCGCGAAACACCCTGTATATCGGTTCTATTTTCCATCCGCAAAAAATTTATCGGTTGCGGAGTCGCCGAATCTAACCGGCTCGAAATCCAGGGATACAAAAATGCGCAGTCGATAGATCTAAGTACAAAAAGCTGCAGACCTTTGTGATAAAAAATCCAATTCACCTGAGATATCGTGCAGTTGACCATCCTACACCGAGTTAACTGCGAACCATGCCCGTCGATTACAACAGAAAAAGAATGGAAAACAGGCAGGCGAAAACTGTCAAGGAGCCGACGTATCTGGTGTTTGAATAAAAAAACAAGCAGGGGAGAGAGATTCCTTACGAATTATCGGAAATACGATGGGAAAAGCCCCTGGCTTCAATTCGAACGAAACGTGCAATTACACCGGGAATTCGCGACAATTTACGCCAATTAGCTGATAATCTATCTTCGCCCAGCTATTGTCGATGCCAACGCTGTTCTTTCTGTTGCAGGTGTTTTTCACGAAGGATGGAGTATCATAGCTCTCGAGCCTATTCATTTCGAAGTTATGCATCGTAAGGTGAGTGGTTTAAACAAATTTGTCATTCTAATTTCGGTGACATTCACTTGAAAGATCTTTTCATTGCATATTAGTTATACTATTCATAGGGAATTTTTCTTTTCACTTTTAGTATCAATACTTTCGCTCATTAGAAATTATACGAGTATTCTGCTTTGGATATTTCATGTAATTTTACATGTTACTTTCGAACTTTACACGAATGCATAAAAATCCGCCATATAATTATCAGAACTTTGTTTAACAATATTTTTTTAACCCTCGTTCTGACGACTGGCCACAAAATTTATTCCTCGCATTGAACGTCGCCTCTTTTTCTTTTCCTACGTGGAGGAAATCCGCACGGACGCCAGGCCGCCTCTGGGGAAAGCGGCGTGGTAGCGTCGGACTTCAACCGGCTAAAACCTCCACGATGACCGTCCCTGATGCGATCGAGGGAGGCCCAAGAACCGTTACGAGCGACACACACCGAGCGACACACACGAACTGCCAGCGCCCAAGTTTGAACCCCACCGGAGGGCACGGCGGACCTAGCGCGCCTCGCCGAAGCGCGACCACGGCCTTTGTCTCGCCGGCCGATCCTCTCACCCTCTCCGCAGCCTCCTTTCGAAGCATAACCCGCTCGCAGAAGGAGGTCACGGCCCTCCTCCCTCTCTCGCTCGTCAACAATGCTGCAGCGTGTGCTGCGCCGAGTCCACGTCCGCACCGCGGTGGTGGCAACGCGCGGTCGCCTCTTTCCCGATTCGATGCAGGTACTCACCGGAGCACCCGTGTCCGGTGAGCACCTGCGTCACCCTGTAGGTCAGGGGAGGCCCGCCACCGTCCAACCAAACGTCCCAGTTTGGAAGGACAGCCTCGAGGACCCTTAACATCGAACGTCCCCTAATTTCGCCACTGTTAGTCGATCCTGATAAACTATAACACAATTTACTTCACATATAAGGATACAAAGCGTCTGCCGTAGGTTTCCCTACGCGACTTTCGTTCCCTAGTTCCGCGGAATAAATATTCCATTCGTGCAGTCGTCGGGGCTCGCTGTCAATTCGGTGGCCTCTCAAACAATATTTATTTAGCCGAGTATCGATTTTGTTGCCACGATATTGGTTTCCCGTACCGTTGCTTGTATTTTACCTCTCTCTTTCTCTCCCTATCCCTCTCCGTTTCGGTATTTTCGCTCGCTAAACCTGCGACCCGCGTTCGTTTTTAACCGTTTCCATCGTTATTTCTTGCACGGCCGATGAAAAATCGCGCAGAAGCTCAAGTTCAAGATTCGGATCATCGTGTTCGTCGCGCCTTGTAGGTTTATGTATACGTATCGTATTTTCATGAAGAGACGGTAAAGATTTGTCACGGGGAAAAAGAGATTTTAACGGAATAAAAATAAAGGAAAAAGGAAAATAGGAACGTCGAGTGTACAGAGAGTTGTTTCCGCGTGCGCAATACTATTTCCGACACATTGATGGATTCAATTTTCGATAGAAATACGTTCGACTCGATGGGTACAATATTATCTTCCGGAACTGATATCGTATCCATCGGAATCGAAAGAAGATTAATTTCGGTCTTAACGCGTGTAATTAACCGCGTTATATTATCAGGTTAATGCATAAGTTTGTATATTTTTATACGATAGATACGATGCGTGAGATACGATAAGAGATATATTTTTTAAATTTTGTATCGTTTTACCAAGTTATTTCAAAGTAAATGTCATAATCTTGAAATATTGTACATCGACCTGATTTAGTTGCGTCAATGTGATGCATTTAACACGTTCGTCGTGTCTCGGGGTAAATTTGACTCACTATACGATAAGATATTTAAATACCAACCGCCTTATCACGAGTGACCGGATAACATCCAGTAACAGGATAACATCCAGTCACCCTGAACATGATACATCCGTACGACCAAAGTCTTCCTCCCACTCCAACAAATAAAAGAATATAAATACTGCTGCCGAAATCATCCGAGTCAGTCTGCAGTCTGCCTAAGTCAGAATTACCATAAACTTTAAAAGTCTATCGTTGCAAACCGCGAACATTATATCATTTTCATTGTACAAGTGTGTCGAAATAAAGAGCTCGATCTCCTGTTTTGAGATCGACATTCTTCTAATAATTTGTTGAATTATTACGCGACAGTCGCCACGTCGCACATATCCGTGCGACGGGTATACTTCCGTGGGGGCCCAAAGTATGGTGACGCTCTTCTCGTTCGAGTTAATTAAATATACGATATTATATATAGGATATAGAACATAAAAATATTGTGGCGGTACCCGCCACGGAACTTTCCGTCGGCTTCGCGGTACAAAGCGTTAGGCCGCCAAGGCGCAACATCGACGTGCCCAACGGACCATTGATATCCCTATTGTTTGTGCCGCCGAATCCTCGGAAGAACGCTTACGCGGAAACCGCCGCGGCACATATAATAAACACGCGCTAATCGGGATATCGATCGGGCATCGGAGAAAAGAATCCGTTTGTTCTCTCGAGAAGGTTCGTTCGATTCCGAGCTGCGAAGTGCGTAACGTCTCTCGTGCGAAACAAGACCACCGACTGTTAATTGTTATCTCGTTTACCGCCTTTTTTTGTTAAACATTAATAAAATTAATTGTTGTTAAACATACTCGAGTGGTTCTTCGATATCAACCACAACTCACATAATCACCTTAATATTAAAAACACATTATATTATACTTTTTATTAATTCATATTCTGGATAATATATTACATTATTCTATATCGCATGGTATTTGTTAAAACAATCCAAACACATTTGGAGTGATTTTGGACACTTCGAACGATAGTTGTAGACTCCGTCATCGCTAGTCTCCTCACTTTCAAATATATTCTCACACCGTTTACTGAACATTTTGAGGACGAAAAGATCACTGATGTACGTCTCACATGTATGCTTCTCGACTAAATGAAAGATCTGAGATATCTGCCATGAGATCCATCTGAATATTTTAGCTGGGAAGCTTATCGCTTTCTCCATTTCAGAACTAAATAACCTTTTCCTAATCATAAATGATGAATCGAAGGCGATGAATTCCCGCTTGTCGCTCTATTTACGTTCTGCGTACCGGCGGTCGGTTTTGGGCCCCGCAGGAAACTTAGCCGAATCACGCTGGGCGACCAACGTGTTAATTGATCGGTACCCTCTCAACGGGGGGAGTATGTTACGCCACGAGACTTACCACAGGCCGTATTCTTAACCGTCGCTCGTGGCACTACAATGTCGCAGACGAACCGTCTTAAGCGGCCCGACAAATGTACAAACGTATCGGCCGATATCAACAAAAGCGAGTTCCAGAACCTTCGAGTTGGTCCGTTATTTTAACTACACACAAAGGTAACACGCGTGATCATGGCGTGATCCGAGCTGGTGGGAGTCGCCACCCGCAAAGATCACAAAGGGACCATCGAAGGGCAATCAGTATCGATCGAGGATCCAAACGGAATGCACTAAACTGTCAAACGAGCAAAACCCAAGTCGCTTAGTCTCTCAATTACACAGAGCAATTGTAAAGTCGAGTCGAATTACCGCATCGATTTAACTGTACAATCGTTAAATAATCATTGACGTGCCTTTGTATTTTGATCTGCATATTGTAAAATATACCATTTTTGTTAACCCTGTTAATTCAGTGTTAACTTCATTTAACCACCTTTGTTATCTTAACCGAAACAGTGGAACGACTAATTCGCGGCGTCGATTATCAAAATCGTAGCGAGAATTTACGCCTCTCGTTGACGCGCTTTCCTCGCGATCGCGTCTCTCCGTGAACGGTCGTAACAGGTTCATTGCCAGTGTGGGGGACGTGCATCAACTGCATCAAGTAAAATCACGACGAGTATAAAATCAGTGTCAGGTTGATACGAGTTATGTGCATACTACTACATGTCACATATATACATACATCCCGTGATACGTATATTCAATTCGCAGATTTTTTTTACTAGAAACATAACATACATGCAAGCAAGCACGTTAAAGCTTCGTCCGAATGACGATGATCCGAAAGCCAAGACAATTTCATCAAGTTACTGATAAAATGGTAAATTTGTTAAATACGTAGCATCCATTTCCGATGAAATCATATGGGATATGCCGAGCTTGTCTCCATTAAAAATAACGCTGTCAAGGTTGAAGTGTAAATGACGAGCGTTCAATTCTACATAAGCATATCAATATGGCTAGTATTAAGTAATTGCATTAGATAGTCTACTTAATTGATTGATACTATGGAGTATGTATTAGATATTTCAATAAATTATATAGTACAGTGCAATTTAGTTAAGATAAAATAGTAATGGATATTAACGAATACAATAGGAGATTGTAATAAATGTGAACCATGATTGTAACCCATTAACTTGTATTTCTATCAGTATTTAACATAACATTGGGATGACTAGTCTGTAATGTATTCCAGCGGGGAGGCGCGGTGTGACATGGCCGCACACCGCTCCTGTAGGGGATGTATTTTGTGCGGAGGGGGGCCCGGTGTGTCGCGCACCGGTTCCCGGGCCCCTCTCGATCGCAGCCGAGACGGTCATCGTGGAGGTTTTAGTCGGTTGGAGTCCGGCACTACCTACCACGCCGCTTTTTCCCCAGAAGCGGCCTGGTGTCCGTGCGGATTTCCTCCACGCTAAACAAAAAAAAAAGTCTGTAATGTATATATATATATAGGCTTTTATATTCTAATAAATCAAAATATTAAAATGAAATAAAACTTAAATGCTTAAATGCCTAAATTTTGTAATCGAATAAACAGATGTTTATAATTCAAGTGATAGGATGAAAATAAATAGGTACATATAATTTTATTTCCGTTTCGATGAAAACATCAATTAGATTAAAAATGTGAACATGGTTTTAGTAATTGCAAAAATATTACAATTGATTATAAACTTTGCGATTTATTATTTACAACTTATTTACAATTTATTATACGACATATTATAATTAATATATATTATGATATAAATACTATTATTGAATATTATTATATGACATGGTCGCCTATATATGTCGTTCGTGATGATAGTAGCTGCTGGCTGTAGAAGATGTCGCTGCTGCTGCTGTATTTTTCTTTCCTATTTAGAATCGCGAAAGAAAAATCGGAACTTCGATCGCCGAGATTCGGACTCGGGTTCCGAACGTTCGTAACCTAGTGCACTAACCACTACGCCACTGTCACGTAACATAAAAAAGAATTTAAAAAAAAAAAGAAACTTTATTTCTTTTTGGTTTTATCGTACACTTGCGAGCTCTAGGCGCGGCTGTTCAAGACTGACTTGGATGATTTTAGGGGGAGTATTTAAATTCTTTTATTCGTGGGAGTGGGAAAAGGCTTCGATGATATATTTCGGAGAACGGATAGAGCGACCGGATGTTATCCCGATGGTCGCTCATGTTAAGGCGCTTGGAATTTCGCTATCTTATCGCTTTGATTTCGTCTGTGACATACGTAACGTCTCTCGTGTCTCTGCGAAACAAAACCGTTGATTGTTACCTGTTATCTGTTACTTGTTACTTGTTACTCGTTAATCGACATTCGCTGTTGACTGTTAATCGTTATTTTGTTAACTATTACTTTGTTAAACGTTAATAAATTAATTCTTGTTGTTAAACATATTCGAGTGTTCCTTCAGTACCTATCACGACCTATACACCTCACGTTTCTCTTTGACGCCAAATGGGATTATGTCCATTATATCGTCCAATAAGTTGACCACACAAATCAGCATTCACGCGTGCTCGACTTCTATTTTCATTATTCAAAAATGTAGCGGATTGTTTTCATCAACGATGCCACCAGAATGACGTTATTATGACGGCAAAAACAACGCCATAAAAATTCGCACAATCCTTATCTTTGTCCCCATCCTTAGCTGGTCTTTAATTGAATTCTATTTTTTGAGTATGCGCACATGTTACATCGAGGATATTATATTCGCAAAAAGATTAGTTCATACCAACATAATTGGCCGTCTAGCGGCAACCGGAAAATAAATACAGGAAACATTCGATAACTGCGAAAATGCGCATAACACGATAAAAAGGGAGCGAAAAAACAACGCACTGGTGAAAACGCGCAAATGAATTCTTTAGAGGCATTGGAAAAAACTGTTACCTACCGGCCTCGACCACTGATATTGTCGGAGTGCATCGTTCACACGAACTTTCACTGAACTGTCTCGAGATTCAACTTAATGTAACCGAGTTTCTCTAGAGCATAAAGACAGCTCTGGCAATAAAGAAAGATGCATGCACAAACTTGTAGAAAAATACTTTAATAAGTTTACTTAATAAATTTCTATTACAGATCGATGATTGATACGATGTTGAAAGGCGAGTTCCGAAGGGTGGACATCCGAATTTTCGGATTTGCCATTTTTTTAAGATAAATGGAAAATTAGAAGTAATTGGTGGATACATGTTCCAAAGAAGGTCCAGCACCTGTGTACAGGTCGCTACAAGTAGCAACAGGTTTTACTGTTCTTCAAGGTGGATCTCACCGGTAATGGGAGAACACGGAGAAGACCAGGCACTTGCGATGTTTTATTTAAAAAAAAAAAGGGAATAAATATTTCAATTCATAGATTACTTATGCAAACTTCAATTTACAGAAAACAAAAAAAGAATATGAAAAAAAACAGCGATATTACAGTCTTTTTTCAAAAAGTAATCGAACTAATTCTGGTTTACTATATACAAGCGTCCTTGAGTCATATCAGAATGAAAAACCAAATACATACAAAATATATATACAAAATATATACAAAATACATGTAACCAAACACGTTTGACTCAATAGGCCAAAATGATTACCATCCACGTGCAATCAGTGACTCCATAAACTATACTCATTGAAAGATCCAGAATCCAATGTATTGCTAAAGTAAAGCGTAAAATACCACGCAAATGTTACATAAATACGACTCTGTACCACTGGATCCCAAAACTTAAAACTAGGATTTTCGAATTCCCCGTTTCGAAAATTGGTAGATTGCAAAAAAAAAGATTAATTCTTGATTTTCCCCTAAAGCAAAGTTCAGCCAAAAACGATAATAACATAGATCCAAAATTCGACCACATTTTCCAATTTGGGTCCGTAAACGTCATAAAAGTACTGGTTTATTTCGTCGTATCCGGGAGCAAGTAACATCTTTCTTTTTTTTATTAATCTTGTGATTTAGATTCCATGTGAACTAAAATCTCGATTAAAACAGCACACCAATACTGTTGTGTACAACAGAAATACTGAAGCAAAATCAGAAGATTTATGCAGTGACACATGATACAATAGTACTTCAAGGAAAAATAACGTTTATACTGATTTATGCCAAGTAATGGTAACTTCATATGGTCCATAGGTGTTTAAATACCGTGATATTGGTAAATTCTTTGAAAAAATATGCAAATAAAAATATTCTTAGCAAGTCGACGCTAGGGGAAGATATACTTGGATTTCAATTGATGAAATAATCGTTGGATAAAGTTGGATGTTATATAAGTAAACGTGATGGTTAAACATTATGTGAAAGTGCAGTCTTTAACGCCTCGTTCATTTGTTTATAAAGAATTGCAAAGGAAACAAAATGTGAATTCCACAAAAAAATGTGTTATTTTTAATGTGCACTTACTTCAAACTATTGTTCGTAGCTGATTCGATTTCGCGTATGTTGGAAGCCGGAAGAAATTTAAAATTATTTTATCCTAACACGTTATGTGTAACATATATAACAGAGCTTGTGTAAAATAGCTGAGAAAAAGAAACTACTATTCCGTCCGATCAATATATTTTTTCTATGAAGCACATATTTTTAAAAGTTGCACACATTGTATCGGAACTTACAGAAAAATAACTATCAAATGTGCTAATTTGTGATCTTACAGGTAACTTCAGCATCACACAGGGTATCCAAAAAATTGTAGTACAAGCCACTGAAAGAGATAAGATTTGTTCATGCGAAGCCCCTTGTACAAAAAAATCGAATTTGAATTTCTGTCAAGTATCGTATTGAAGAAACCGAGCATTGACCGAATGTGTTCCGTCGTACGCGGCTACTCTGTTCGTATTTACAACTTGGCATGGTCTGAATTACTACACGAAGGTTCGCCGTCACAGAAGTAAACAAGGTCCCGCGAGGCTTTATTTACAAACTCCGGGTGAACAAAATAAAAATACGAAACTATCAAGAAAACAACAAACACTGAGGATAACAAACAATCGCGACGGAAGAAACGAAACAGAACGTAGTTTGATCCTTGAAAATAACGACAACAGAAGTGCTGGAACCGTTAGACAGCAAGCGACACGTGTCAGCACTGTGTGTGCTTACGGGCCGATGTATGCCGATCGCGTCCGCTTATTTATATTAGTTGGCGGAGGGGGGGGGGGGATCGGCGAATTCGAATTTGTCTTCGTTCGACGGTTACATGTAGCGGCGATGTTGTTTTGCTTGGAGTTTGTTTGTTCTTACTTATGTGTATCCTAACGATCATTATACTCCGAAGTAAACAGCGTGATTCATGTGGCGCTACAATGCAGTAAGTTAAATATAATTTTATAACTGCATATGTAAGGATTCGATATATTATGAGGACGTTGGCTTGTATTGGGATTATGATTGTCTTGCGTTTGCGTGACGATTTTGATAGATACATATGACGATTGGTTATGTCCCTGGACTATGCTTTTCATTTATGAAAATATAGATAAGTTTGTAACAAAGAAAAAAATTACGGCGCAGGGGTTTCGGACTCCCCAGGCCCCGTCGGTGTTTCGAGTGGCGATCCAGGCTCGACCCGGCGGTCATCTGGCGACTGCGCAAACGACGAAAAGAGGGTGGGTCCCGGGGCCTCCTCTCGTTCGGGATATACGACCGGGGATCACAGTTACGCAGAATGTGAGTGCAAAGTCGGAGGAGGAAATCAGAGATGCGGGAGAAAGGGTAATGAAGAGGCGAGAGATACCCCCCCCCCCCACCACCACCACCAAGAAGAATACCAAGCTCCTTGAATTCACTCAAGTTGGTGATATATAAGAGGTGGTGGAGAAGAACGGTTCCGACAGCTTAAAGGCAAATGGTGGACGGGTGCCGCCGAGAATAGTCTCGGTTGCTACCGACAAGGAGGGATTTTTAGCTCCGGTCGTGAAAGGAGCCATCGGAGAGGAGGGAAATTCTCTTGTAACTTCGTCGAGTTTGGCGGTGAAATCGGCTAGTGAAACAGAAGAGACGGTTAGCGCGTCTGAAGGAAAGGTTTCCGTTTCGGAAAGTAGCTGCTACGATGGTGACTAAAACCAAGCAATTGGGGGAATCGCTCATTAGAGCGGCGTTGAAGAGCCAAAGGAGTGCAACAAGAGCAGAGCCCAATAGACGAGACTGCGTGTTAGTCAGATTCGACGAGTGGGAGGAGATAAAAAGTCTTATGACCGCAGCCATTACTGAAATGAAAATAGCGGTGGGCAGGCTCCATACGTATGCCAGAAGGGACACAGAGATAAGGGAAATAGCAGCTTTGGCCGATACGAAAGCACTTGGGACAAGCTGATGAATTATTGAGTAAGAAGGGACGTTAATCGAGGATATGGGCGTCTCGAATAAGGATATAACAGAGGATAATGGCGATGGGACCCCGAAGCAGGTGATGTGGTTCAAATGGACGAGCTAAGAGAAGCGGTTGGCCGGCTGAATGTAAATAAGGCCGTTGGTATCGTCGGGGTTCCGGGTTCAATTATTAAACTGATCTTCGAGTATAGGACGCAGGAACTGTTCACCTTGATGAAATCTATCTACGAGACGGGAAGAGTTCCAGCGAAATGGAAAATATCCCGGCTGATCTTGCTGAACAAATCTGGTAAGGATCCCAATAAGTATCCTACCGACGATGAGCAAGGTCTGGGAGGACACGTTCAAGTCGGCCATCGAGAAGGAACTGGGAACGGACCCGTTTCAGCGAAATCAATTTAGGTTCCGCAAGGGGAAACGTATCACCGATGCCATCTCGCAAGTCCGCGAGTTTGCCGATTCTCGCAGAAAGAAGGGCTTAATCTGCGTTATGATGTGCATCGATGTAAAGGATGCAGATGAAGAAGGAAAGTGTGGAGGTTACCTTGAATCTCCACACGAAGACGATCCTAAAATAGTGTGAAATTGTATTACCAGGTATGGGAGTCGGTCGTGCCATATACCTCCTGCCCGGTCTGGGTGGATGCGCTTAGTAAGGCCAAGACAGTAGGCGAACTCTGCAGGGTACAGAGAAGTGCCTTGATAAGTACCTCTATGGGCTGCAGGACGGTTTCGCACGCGGCGCTGTGCCTGTTGACGGGGACCACGCATTATCAAGGCGAAGTGGCGTGGGAGAATCTACGAGGTTAGGAAGAAATTAGCTCGATCAGACCTCGGTGATCCTGATGTGTTCCTAAATCAGCTCCATGAAGCTCCAGCTGTATGAAGAAGAAGCGATAGAGGAGTGGAGAGGGGAATGGGCTAGGTACAATGCGAACAATGGAACGAGGAGGTTGATTGAGAATACAACCGCCTTCCGGAAGAGGAAGAGAAACACAAATCATTATACCATGCAGCTGTTGACTGGGCATGGCATCTTTAACAGGTGCGCGGTTAGGATTAACCAGGAAACCGTCGACAAATGTTAGGTTTGCGATGCGTGTCCAGATGATGCCGAGCATGTCTTACTGAGGTGTCCGAGATGGAAAGTCTAGCGCACCACTCTGAAGAATGTTGTGAGCGACGCTTTTACTACGGACAATATAATCGCATTGGTTTCGGCCAACGACCATACCTGGGGGCTGTTCCGAACCTTCCGCGGGACAATAATAAAGACGAGACAAGTGCAACAAAGGGACAAAGGTGGAGCTACAAGAAGAAGATAATGCTTGGGGCTGTCTCCGACTAAATCGTGACATTTAGATAGTTAACTCCATAGCCTACACGAGTTCTGCCGATCGCGCGAGCCATAGCAGGCAAGAAGTTCGGTCACGCGCCGTGCCATTCGTCTGTTCAGCCGTGTGCCCGAAGAAATTACCACGAATCAGACTCGTAGGTTCCATTTATGGCACAGATTCTCTATTACGAATCTGACACGTGGTTTTCGCTCATGCCACAAATCCCTTACTACGAGTCTCCCTCGTAGTTATAGGCTAAGGGGTTCAAGAGTTGACGCGTCGAACGAGGTCTCGCCAAAGTAATGTTTATTTAGCGGTGCCGGCGAGACCCTCCGCTCGAAGGTTTGGAAGAGGAGGGATTTTTAGTGGGTATGGCACTGCCATTAACCGAGTCCCGCATAACCCGGCGACGCGGGTTGCGCGAAATGCGTAATGCATTTTCCCTTCCTCGCGCGCGCAAAGAGAGAAGAAAGGGTAAAAACGGTGCAACCTTCAAATATTTAAAGTTAAAGTACTCACTTTTACGAGAAGCAAAAATAAAAGAAGACGTTTTTATAGGCCTGTACATTCGTCGATTAACACGAGATATGGTATCCATAGAAGAAATAGATGTGGACCTAAATATGCGTGTTGCAATTTTCTTGCATCATATCGATCGTTATATCACGTTCAAATCGTAGAAAAATTGATCTAAGTGTGTAAACAACTGATATGTGAAATGTTAGAAATGCATTTCCTCAAAAGCTGTTACTGTAAGAACAAAAAATATCAAAATTGAAAATTTGCAATCTTTTTAAAATTGATCTTTTCGAAGATTGAGGGTTCTAAAGAAAAACGATTGCAAATTGTTTTTTAGCAGATAAAAGATGTTAAAATATATTGAACGATGTAACCGACATTCCAAAGTCAGGATATGGAATAACAAACGGTGACAATAGTGGCAAAAAATCTTTTTCAAACTCTAAGTTAGCATCAAACATAACCAACATATACGACGATCTCATTAGAAGCTTTAATATCTTTCTATCAGCCATTAATAGTAAATATGAAATAAAGGTAAAATTGGAAACTATATGCCTACCGCTTTATTTGTGTCCTGAAGAAAGAGAGCGAAACCGGAGTTAATGAATAGTTCGACTTCTGGCATCTTCGCAGTTTACCACGACAGTGGCTGGATATAAAAAAATATTTTTATTCTTTGGTTTAGGGAATTCATAAGAATCATAAGTCACATGCTTGAGGAACCAGTCCATTCGTTGCTTGACGGTCACGTATCGTCAAAACACTAAAAGCGTAGAATTAATTAATCTCGCTCAGAAAACAATATTATTACTTTATGTCGTCCACCATACCGCGCCCATCATTTGCAACCACCTGATGTGAATTTTACGGCTCCATTAAATACTTCAAACGCTATGTAACAACTTACGAAGTTACGGAATCATATAAAGCAACATTTTTCGAACCAATTATCATTGAAACTGTCATTCAAAGATCGCAAGAAACTGGAATACTTCCTTTTAATGTGTTTCCCGATTACTTGTGTGTTCCTTTAAAAACTGCAAATAGAGACCACCAAATATCAAGAGCCAGATACAAGAGGACCCAAGAGAGCAACAGGCGATCGACATTGTGCAGCAAGTCCTGTTATCAAAAAACGTAGAAACGCTAGTATCCACATCCAAGGACGTAGGGTCGCTATCAGTGACGTCTAAGGATGCAAAGCCTCCAGCATTTATATTTTTCTTAAAAATAATCAAATTTATCTGCCAAGCAAGGGAAAGAGTAAAGGGAAAAGCGAAGAAAAGAGGGAACACTGTAACAATTATCTCGGAACAATGTAAAAACCAGCTCGAACAAGAAATTACTCAGGCTGGAAAAAAGACCGACCGAAAGAGATCTTTTAAAACCAGGAGCGCACTTAGCAGAGATGAAGAAAATGTAGCAGTGGAAAAATGAAAAATGCAAAATTCTTCGCTCGGACTCGTATATTTTGTGATGAACTCTTTGTATCACCAAAATCTAAGAAAAAAAATGGATTCAATGTATAATATGGCATAGATAGGTACATGAAATTTCCATAAATGTTGAGGACTGATGGTTTAACTAACTAGCACTGCTCATTAGATTAATTATTTATATGATCTCTTACGTCGTAGCGCAACTTATTCCGATTATGTCCACGAAGCGTGAGTTATCTGTAAAATTTATTCGTAGAGTTTAGCTTCCTTTCATAGACTTAACTTATTATATCGTTCGTATCGTTGTCGTCTGACTTGGGGTCCACATGTTCATGCACACCATCAACAGAATATTTGGATCTCTCGTAAAGCGGCTTTTAACTGTTTTGCCGATCGATGCACTGATAAGGCGTCTATCTCCAACGCTAACTGCTGAAGTCATCAGGACATGGATTGCATTGGGTGATGGACAAAACGACGAGTTTTTGAAATAGCATGGTCGTCCCGCGGCCTATTCTAAGAGAGCGTCGAACGATGACACCGCGCTTCTTCCTATCTGGCTAGCCGTCGAATCACTTCACGTCCGTTCGAATCTATCAGTTTAGAGAATCGGTGCACTTCGCTGGGCGTGCGTTCTCGTGCGTTTTCGCGCGACATGCCTGCAAACTCCTGGAATCACTTCATAACTTATTTAGGAAAAATGTCGAATTCATCTGCAACGAAGAATGTGAGAAATCATCAAGGAACATCAAGGATCCAGAACATGAAAGAATACCTCTGTTCAATTTCGGTCCTAACAATATATGAAAACAAAACAAAGAAATATTCATTTATACAGATGCAAGTGGTGATGATGGTTTAAGAGCCGTTTTAAAATAACCTCAAAATAACGGTATGTTACACCCGGTTGCGTACTTCTCAAGAGAACTGAAACCAAGCGATGGCTGCAAGAATTACCATTAAGAAACTCCTTCAGCTCACTAACGGAAGAAATAGACCCTGACCCGACAAGTAAAACCACAACTCATCCAGCTCACATTACAAAACCATTACCAGTATTTGTTGAGGCCCAAATAATAGATCCGCTTATTGATCTACTAAACAATATGGTTGGGAAGGATAAATACACGATAAAACAAACAAAATTAGAACAAGTAAAAATTCAAACAAACACTCCAGAAATTTAGAGGAAAGTGATAAAAGCGTTAAAGGAAAAAATGCTATATACCATACGTATCAGCTCAAAACGGAAAGGAGCTACAAAATAGTTATAAGAGGATTGCATCCAAAAAGTGACACAAAAAAATAAAGCGATGAATTAGCAAAAATTGGCCATCAAACAAGAGCAATAAACAATATAACAAGATACGATACGAAGCAACCAATACCATTATTCTTAATAGAACTTGAACCCAGAACCAATAACAAGGAAATTTATGAAATCAATAAAATTCTAAACACAATAGTAACAGTGGAACCACCACGCTACAAAAAAAATATACCACAATGCATGCGGTGCCAACAATACGATCACACGAAAAACTATTGTAACAAAAGTCCGGCATGTGTTAAATGTGCAAAAAATCACTTAACAATAGACTGCCCATACACAGGAAAAATAGAAGAAGTTAGATGCTATAACTGTAATTGAAAACACCCAGCCAGCTATAAAGGATGTGAAATCAGGAAACAATTACAACGTAAACTGTTCTTACCACTTCGCAATAAATCATTCAATAACTACCAGCCGCAACAAAGTATAACGGATAATGATAAAGCATTGAAAGCACAATATGAACCAAACGATATAAACAGAAACATTAACCCCCAAGGTAACCGAAGCTATGCGCAAGTAACCCAAAACATTAGCCGAGAAACGATCACAAACAATCAGAATCAAAGCAACAACATCGAAGACGTTACAGAAATCAAAGAAGTGCTCAAACAATCCATTAAAAGTACGGAGACGTTAGGAAAAATGGTAAGTGAGCTAAACACAATACTAAGGCAACAAGTACAACAAACAACAGTCATGTTGCAACTACTTCCTAACTTGCTAAGTAAATAAAAGAGATGGACATATTGAAAATAACAGGCTGGAACTCCAATGGCTTGCAACAACGAGCCCCCGAAACTAAAACATTTTCGTATAAAAATAATATTGATATACTACTTGTCTCAGAAACACATTTCACTGTAAAAAGTTACATGAAAATACCGTACTACACCATCTACGACACCAAACACCCCTCGGGTAAAGCACATAAAGGAACTGCAGTAATAATAAAAAATGACATCAAGCATCACCTACATAGTCAAACAAGTCAAGAACACTTACAAGCAACCACTGTCACAATACAAACCAACGACAATTACTTCCAGATTTCATCAGTATATGTACCTCCGAGACATAAAATGACATTCAAAAAATGGGAAGAATACTTCCAAACCTTAGGGGACAAATATATAGCAGCAGGAGACTTTAACGCAAAGCACATATTATGGGGTTCCAGAATTAACACGCCGAGAGGTGGAACATTAGAAAAATACATTAGAAGCAGCAACCTCAACGTACTATCTACAGGAAAACCAACGTATTGGCCGACAGACCTCAATAAAATACCTGACCTGCTGGATTCTGCAGTAACAAAAGGACTAAACGTAAGCAAATTAAAGATAACAACCAGCCTTGAGCTTAACTCCGACCATACACCAATTATACTAGAATATACAAGCAAACCACTTGTTTACATCAAGTCAGGGTCGCTCTGCAATAAAACCACCAATTGGCAAACATTTAAAGAGTTAATAGAAAACAAAATCAACTGCAATATCCCATTGAAAACACCTGAACACATTGATCAGGCAGTAGTAAATATGACAGAAATTATACAGGAAGCAGCGTGGGCAACCGCCACCTATGAACCAAATAGCAAGCAATCAAAAAAAAGTATTCCACAGGACATCCTAGATAAAATCAGGGAAAAAAGAAAAGCGAAAGCAAAATGGCAAAAACAGAGAACAAGTGAAAACAAGAAAAACCTAAACAAACTTACAAAGGAATTGAAGATTAAAATAAGGGAAGATCGTAATAACGAATTCTCAAAATTCATCGAATTACTATCCGCGCATGAAAATACCAACTACTCCCTATGGAAAGTCACTAACAAAGTTAAGAAAACGATAAAATCAATCCCAGCAATTAGGAAAATGGACAACACATGGGCCAGAAACAACGAACAGCAGGCAGAAGAATTTTCGAAGCACCTACGTAGTACATTTTCACCGTACGAAACCAATAACAGCATCCCCAGATGGCAAACACATGAGGAAGTGGAAAATGCCAGCAACTCAACTGACAAACGCTGCGTCATTCTCAGCACAAGCGCAAGAAATTACACACCTAATTAAGGCAACAAAGACAAGTAAAGCACCAGGATTTGACTTGATCAATGAAAAAATTTTAAAAAATCTTCCCCCAAAGGCAATAAGACTAACAACGATAATATTCAACGCAATTCTAAGAATACAGTACTTTCCTGCACTATAGAAAATAGCACAGATCGTAATGTTATCCAAACCAAACAAAAACCCACATCTAACTGGATTCTACAGGCCAATATCATTGCTGCGTTTTTCCTGCGTTTTTCCAAATTACTAGAAAAAATAATATATAACCGCCTAAAACCTACAATAGAAAAAGAAAAATTAATACCGGACCATCAATTTGAACTTAGGAATAAACACTCCATAATAGAACAAATGCACAGACTCGTCAACGAAATCTTACAAGCGCTGGAAACAAAACAATATTGCACGGCACTCTTTATGGATATCGAGAAAGCATTCGACAAAGTTAACCATGAAAAACTTCTTCAAACAATCAAAAAGCAATTTCCAGAACAAATCTACAAACTACTCAAATCTTACATAAACAATAGAACCTTTGTAGTAAAAATAAATGACGCATATTCTGAAATTAAGGATATCAAGGCAGAAGTACCGCAAGGAAGCGTCCTAGGACCAATACTATACACACTATATATGGCAGACATACCAACAACTGCCAACAGCAAAATACTAACGTTCGTGGACGATACGACCATATTAGTGAGGCACGCAAATCCAGAAACAGCTGCCGCACTATTACGAGAACACGTTACAAAAATAGAAAAGTGGCTACAAAACAAACAAGTAAAAGCGAACACCAGTAAGTGCAACCACATAACATTTACACTTAGAAAAGGAAAAACTAAAAGCAGATATCCAACTGAATGACGTCCACATAGCACAAACAAGGCAAGTCAAATATCTAGGAATACATTTAGATACACACCTTACATGGAAACATCACGTAAAATCAATAATAAACAGAATACGTAAAAAAAGGAAGCAGATGCACTGGTTAACCAATAGAAAATCTAAATTAAGCACAATGAATAAGCTAAATATATACAAAACAATAATCAAACCGATCTGGACATACGGAGTCCCATTATGGGGAACGGCAGCAATGAATCACATAAATAAAATAGAAACAGAGCAAGCAAAAATTTTAAGGACAATAGTTAACGCTCCATGGTACGTTAAAAATGAAGAATTACGAAAAGATTAAAAAATTTCAACAGTTAAAGAGGAAATCGCCAGATATGCAAAAAAGTATAAAGAGAGACTTGTGACATACCCAAACCAGCTGGTTGCTGAAACGAATTAACACGTTTGTCGCCACGTCGCACGTATCTGTGCGACGGGTATATACTTCCGTGGGGGCCCCGTCACCAACGTATGGTGACGCTCTTCTTGTTCGAGTTAATTAAATATACGATATTATATATATGATATACAACATAAAAATATTAAAAACACATTATACCATACTTTTTATTAATTTATGTTCTGGATAATATATTATATTATTCTATATCGCATGGTATTTGTATAAACATTCCGAATACATTTGGGGTGATTTTGGACACTTCGAACGATAGTTGTATACTCCGTCATCACTACCCTCCTCGCTTTCAAATATATTTTCACAGTGTGTACTGAACATTTTGTGGATGAAAAGATCTCACAAGTATGCCTCCAGATTAAATGAAAGATCTGAGATATCTGCCATGAGATCCATCGGAATACTTTAGCTGGGAAGCTTATCGCTTTCTCCATTTCAGAACTAAATAATCTTTTCTTTACAATGAATAGAAGGCGATAAACAATGGATCGAAGGAGATAAACAATAAACGAAGGCGATAAACAATGAATTCCCGCTTGTCGCTCTATTTACGTTCTGCGTACGGGCGGTCGGTTTTGGGCCCCGCAGGAAACTTAGCCGAATCACGCTGGGCGACGATCGTGTTAAATAATAATAGAAAGAAGACTGAAGAAGAAGCATCCCGCAGACCTCGCAATAAAAATACAATAAACAACCTGGAAGATGGAACCCCGCTAGGGGTAACCATCCGCATGCTATATTTTTCTCTAAGCTATAATATTTTACCAAATGTCCTACTGGACAAATTGTAAAATTTAAATAAAATAAGCAAAAAAAAAAAAAAAATTTCGAGAGCACTGAGAAAGACAAAAGGAAAGTTACCGTTCTGAGAGAGAGAACGCCAGGAAAATGGGAGAATTGAATTCATCGTCTACACTGTCCGCGGCGGGGGGATGACGGGGAGGGTGGTGTACCGCGGGGTCCCGCAGGGCTCAGTATTGGGCCCATTGCTGTGAAACATAGCGTACGACGCGGTGCTTCGGGCGCCGATGCCTCCGGACTCGGCGCTGACGTGCTACGCCGACGATACGTTGGTGCTGGTCTGGGGCACGACGTGGGACGGAACCGTCGGTCTCGCGGAGCTGGCAGTGGCCCGCGTGGTCGCCGAGATCAAGAAATCGGGGCTGAGGGTGTCCCCTGAGAAATCTGAAGCGATGTGGTTTTGCCGCAGGGCTGATCGCGGGACGCCTCCAGCAGATTTTCGCCTGGGGTTAGGGGGGGCTGAGATCGAGGTCGGAACCAGCATAAAGTATCTGGGCCTGACCCTCGACAGCCACTGGACCTTCAGCGCTCATTTCAGGCGCCTGACGCCGTCTGTCGAGGTGACGGCGAACGCCTTGGGACGCTTGCTGCCTCGGCTGGGCGGACCCGGCGTCGGGGTGCGTAGGCTGTATGCCGGCGTGGTGCGATCGAGGCTCCTCTACGGAGCTCCGATCTGGCCTGATGGCTAGCCGTCGCAGTCTCCTATTGGTGAGGAGGCTACACAGGACGGTGGCCATCAGGATAGTGAGAGGCTTTCGCACCATTTCGGTGGCGGCAGCGGCGGTACTCGCCGGGTTTCCCCCGTTCGAGATGCAGGCCTTGAGGTGTCGCGAGATTTATCTCCGCACTCGGGGTCTGCTGGGCGGGGTCGGCCCTGTGGAGGCCGACGTTAGGGTGCAGGCTCGGCGGGCCTTGCTCGACAGATGGCGCGCCAGCCTCGACATGAGAGCGGGCGCGCCGGGGATAAGGGTCCTCGAGGCCGTCCTTCCAAACTGGGATGTTTGGTTGGACGGTGACAGGCCGCCCCTGACCTACAGGGTGACGCAGATGCTCACCGGACATGGTTGCTTCGGTGAGTACCTGCACCGAATCGGGAAAGAGGCGACCACGCGCTGCCACCACTGCGATGAGTGCGTGGACTCGGCGCTGCACACGCTGGAGTACTGCCCGGCGTGGGCGCGGCCGCGCTACGACCTCATCGTGGAAATCGGATGGGATCTCTGACCACCGGCGATCCTTGCGGCATTGTTGGTGAGCGAGAGAGGGAGGGGGGCCGTGACCTCCTTCTGTGAGCGGGTTATGCTTCGGAAGGAGGCTGCGGAGAGGGCGAGGACTCTGCGGAACTCTCACCCCGAGAGGATTGGACGGCGGGGACGCGGCAGAGGCCGAAGGCGCGCCCGGAGGCGCGCGAGGTTCACTGCGCCCCTCGGTGGGATTCAAGCTTAGGCGCCGGCACCTCAGCGCCACGGAGTCGCCAGGCGGTTCGGTAGGGGAACCGGACTGCCTAGCACGGTGACTCCAGCGGGGATGCGCGGTGTGACATGGCCGCACGCCGCTCCTGTAGGGGTTGTACTTTGTGCGGAGGAGGGCCCGGTGTATCGCGCACCGGTTCCCGGACCCCTCTCGCTCGCAGCCGAGACGGTCATCGTGGAGGTTTTAGTCGGTTGGAGTCCGGCTCTACCACGCCGCTTTTTCCCCAGAAGCGGCCTGGTGTCCGTGCGGATTTCCTCCACGCTAAACAAAAAAAAAAAAAAAAAAAATGTATAGAAACGAATAGGCACAAGGCTAAAGCATGCCAAATAATGTTAAATAAACAGTTTTTGAATAATTACCATAGTGTTTTCGCAAAAAGTCGAATTTCTAACTTGAGAAGGACAGACATAATAATTTGTAAATGTCCTAGGAATAGCGAAGATTATAATCCATGCATGTTTTAAACCAGTTAAAGCTGGGTTCCAAGTCACTTGGCATAAAGTTCATCTGAAATAGAACTTCTCCTTGTAATTGCTTTAGCGCTGCCTAAGTTAATGTTAGATAAATATAATTCAGTGCCGTGGTCAAACCCAGAACCCTCGTCAACATTTTATTGCTGACCTACTAAATTTGTATTTATGAAAGAAAATGAGGCATTGGTTAGGGAAGAAGGAGGTAGTAATGGAAATAATTTTTCCTCTAATACATAGAATTCAGACAATGACAATATAAAAGTTAATTTTGCATTGCGCTTAGCCATGTTATACGGTAGCGTTAGTAATATTTTATCAAATATAAATGTCGGTCCAAAACGTTGTACCGGTGGAGAATCTTCAAAGAAAATGAATTCGATAGAAATTATTCAAAAGCCTCGCGTGTACTGTTTCTTTGACATTAGCACGCGAGGTATCCGGCAAAATGTGTACGAATTTCAGATACCATACCTAGAAATATCTCACAACAGATACATGCTAATTTTCGTAAAAAATTGCACAAGTGTTCTTACTAAAATTACACAAGCGAATTTACCTAAGAATTTAATCGTAATTCGACCGTGTCATTTTGTAGTTTCACGAAGAAAACAACCTTTTGACCGGACAGTTCTATGTAAATATTTATAAATCGCACATTAAGCGAACTTGTTTACGAGTTAAAATCCAAAGGTCTGAGCTGTAAGAACCACAAGAAAAGATAAAAGAGACGTGCCTTCAGAATTTCAACCTCATGAACATCATGAGGTAAACTGTTTTATTTTTGGGTCACTCAAGACAGAATATTGGTATCTTATGATTCCAAGAATTATGATCCCATTGATACAAGCGTATATAAAACAAAACAGAAATGAAACGTATCCTTTTCATTCGCAATTTTAAATAACGAATAGAAAAGATAACGCATAAACAGAGTTTATCATCTTCTTTAAATGGTAAAATGTATTCCATAATTAATAGCGAATAAAGAAACGAACTTACCGAAACATCATAGGAAAGAACTTATGAAGTTTCATCTTACTCAGGAGTCAGTTTGCCTGAACATCACAAAATCCATTCACCTTAAATTTCTGGCAACGAGAACTCTTGAAATTTCCTAAAAAATGAATTTTAACAGACTTTTCTTCCAATTTTTTAAATTTTAGCAGGCAATTTAATATTTTAACGGATAATTTAACATTGTAACAGAAATAGTAACAAGGGAAAGATAGCATGTGTAAAAATGGGTGAAAGGACATTTAGGAAACTAGAAATAATTGGAAATATAATTAAAAAGCAAAGAGAAAGTATCGTGGGTTTTATGCCTTCCTTTTCTTCTTCTGTTTAAATTGAGGTATGTATTGAATTTCATGACAAAATAATATATATATATATATACATACATACATATATATATATATATGTATATATATGTGTATATATATATTTTTTTGTCATATATATATATATATATATGTCGGAGATGAAAGAACACCGGAGCCTTTGGAATTTTGGGAGAGTCCCACAACATTGCAACCTGCTTTCTATCATAGCTGTAATTGAATAATTGTAGCCATCCATTCCAATTGTAATTGTTCGAGACTCGCGATGGTGAGCTTGGGCTCAAGGCGACAGCCAGTCGCCGAGCGAGGTCGCGGTCAAGGGATGAACGTGTTGTCTAACAAAGCCCGCCATATACAGACCCTACACTTCGAGTAAGATGGGTACCAGATGTCGATGCATCTCCGCAGCACATGTTCGGCTACCTCGAGGGCCCGTTATAAATCTTAGGACTCGGCTAACTGGAGTCCATCAAACGGACAAACAGTCTTTGCCCAAGACTTTTACGGGAAGAGAGGAAAACTTATTGTCTCATGAACGGCGCCTCCCACTAGCAACTTTCCCTCGAGGGCGGATAGCATCTTTTCTAACCATCAATATGGGGACTGACCAATTGGCAGCTATGCCAATTTCCCTCACCTTCTGGACGAAGGCTTTCCTCAACAAATCGGAGGATCTCGTACCCTTAGACACAGCCGATATAGTTCTCCCTCGGTGGCCAGATCGGGGTGGGAAGTCATTCTCTTGGAAGGTCTCATCCGCGCAAGGAGCACAGTGTTTGCGCTCAGTGAACTCTGCACAATTTTATTGAATCGAGAGTCAGACTTATATTCGGTGAGAACGTATATCTATCATCCCTCTGGCCGCGGACTCGTTATCCAACCCGAGACCATAGTCCTCAGTGTCGCGAGTGTCTACCAGCCGCGGATACGTGCCAAACTGTACTACTGCTATTATCGAAATAAATTCCACCTGTGTTGAACGCATCATGGCTAACTCACATGAGGATTCACTCGACGCCCACAACCCTAACACGGACGCTCTCCCGACATATATATATATATATCGGAGATGAAAGGAAAACCGAAGTCCTTCCTTTGAGATTTTGGGAAAACTCCTCTACTACTTTAGCCTGGATTCTATCATAGCCGTAATTAAGCAATTGCCATTCTGTCTGATTGTAATTGTTCGAGATTCGTGATAGCGAGATTGGGCTCGAGGCGACAATTGGTCGCCGAACGTAGCCACGGTCACGGGATGGACGTTTTGCCTGATGGAGGTGTGGAATGGTTGTATGGTTCTCCCTAGAAGTATGGTTGTGGCAGCAGACGGCCTGAAGAACGGGCCTAGTCACGTATGATTTTGCCTCGGAGGTGTCAACATAATGGGACACACGTTGTATTGGTAATCGGACTCCAGGCAGAGGTTGCCTAGCAACGGCGCTTGGAACTTTCTCGACGCTTCTATCGAGCATAAGAAAACAAAAGGCAATCGTACAGCGAGAAAGATTTCCATCGATCTGGCATTCGTGTGATCGCTTTGGAAAGCGATACACGAAAGCGAAAAACGTATTTTGTGATTAGAAACATTTTACTTAGTAACGAGTTATCCCGTTGACCGTGGATTCGTTTGAACCCAATAAACATTGTTAATAGTGTTCACCAAATTTATTGTTTGTAATCGTGTTATTCGTTAATTTAATATTCGTAGACTTAATATTAGTTAAACTTAGTTTTGTTAAATTTAATATTAGTTAGATCCGTTGTTCGATAAACTTAGTATTAGTTCTGTAAATACGTTAGATTTCAGTTCTACTTGCAAATGATGGATAAGTCAAGCGAGGAATCGTTACGCGCCACAAGTTCCAATGCTTTTCCGACATCAGAAGTGGGATCAGGGCCGCTTATAACAGTGATGGAGCAGCTCGCAACCATCGTGCGCCAGTTGACTCAGCTGCAAGAGCAAAGACCGAGAGTGGAACCCGAAAAATTATCGCCACCGCGTTTTAACCCTGAAATCGCGGGCGCCGACCCAGCCGCGTGGTGTGCGACTGTTAGTGTGATTATGGAAAAACGGCCTCTACAAGACGACGAGTTATATCTTACTATCAGTCGTGCTCTGGAGGATACTGCAACACAGTGGCTTACGCAAGTACCGGTCAGTGGTCTTACTTGGACAAAATTCACGGAACATTTTCTTGGTTCCGCGTTATGAGGCGCGGAGACGGCAACCTCGGCACTAATGAGGGTGCTCAATGAACCTCCATTGAAGGACGAAACCACGGGGGCCTTCGGTAATCGTATTCACTCCCTCCTGTCGGCGAGATGGGAAAATTTAACCAACGTCGAACTAATTAACGCCGTCGTCCTTTTTCGACTGATCTCGCATGACCAACGCGTCGAACGGATCCCACTCACGAATGATATCCGGACCCGGGATCAATTCCACAAGGAAATGAGAGCTTTCTCCTACGCAAGGAAGAGACTGGTACCGTCGTCAAATAATCCGTCGGTGGAACCCGAAGCCAAACGAAGTAGGCCATCAAACGTCCAGTCTAGGTACTATCGTTGCGGTGCTTACGGACACAAAAGAACGGAGTGTCCCAAGGGAATAAAAACAGGGAAGGAGCAGAATAGACGAAGCCCAAAAGAAAAACGACCAGCCGCATCGTCGAAGGTGACTTGCTTCAAATGCCAGGAGGAGGGACATATCGCGCCTAATTGTCCATTATTGCGGAAAAGGAATTACGATTCCAAGAACGAACGCCGGGTCGACTTCTGCGTAGTGGAAGCCCCGGCTGGTAGATTAAGTCATCTGGGTGAGTCGTTTTCATTTCATTTCGGGAGCCGAGTGTTCGTTAATTAAAGAGTCCTTAGCCTCGAAATTTTCCAGCAAAAGGATAACCGATATAGTAGTAATGCGAGGAATTGGAGATACGTGCGTTAATAGTACTCTTCAGATTTTGTCCACTGTTTGTATTAATGGTTTTACATTGGAGATAATCTTTCATGTCCTTGCCGATAATTACTTAAAGTGCGATATTATGATTGGGCGTGAAATTTTGAGCCAAGGTTTTGATGTAAACATTACACAAAATAGTCTTGTTATTTGTAAAGCAAAACTAATTAATGCTTGTAGTAAAATCGCGGAGCTTGAGGTCAATATGAATGAAATTGACACTGATGTCATTGGGGACGATAAAAGTCGATTAATTTCCGTTCTCAAAAGATTCAAAGACTCATTTATTTCGGGTTTCCCACGTACTCGCGTAAACACGGGCCAGTTGGAAATACGACTAATCGATTCTAACGTCACAGTACAAAGAAGTCCGTATAGACGTAGCGAGGAGGAGCGCAGAATAGTACGTGAGAGGATAGACGAGTTAATCAGAGCAAAAATCGTAAGGCCTAGCAACTCACCGTTCGCAAGTCCTATGTTACTCGTGAAGAAGAAAGACGGCTCAGATAGATTGTGCGTAGATTTCCGGGCGCTAAATAAAAATACGGTTGCGGACCGGTATCCTCTGCCTCTTATCGCGGATCAAATCGCGAGATTGAAACAGGCTAGATACTTTATTAGCCTGGACATGGCCAGCGGATTCCATCAAATCCC
>JACXIW010001309.1:625339-659943 GCA_014825925.1 Bombus breviceps | reverse complement strand
GGGAATGTCACGGTGGTCCTGGGAATACAGCGATGGGATAGTCATATCTCACATATCTTAGCCATCAAAACAATAACTGGGCAGTAACGGCATACCTATGTCCAGCGATAACCCCTCCACAGGAGCCAAATCCTTGATATAAAAGCCCTCCCAAGTCAGTACTCGATAGTCTAGTCTAGTCCACTCTGTTCTGTATCGTTACTCTGTCAGTTTGTAATCAATTTTTTATCATAATTGTACTACCAATCTCTCACCTTACGCGCGGAACGTGAAATAACCTCGAATCGACGTGACAACAGCGTATAGACAAAAGATTGGGAGAAGACAGACCATAAACAGTAGACAGGCGACGTTGGCTTCGGGGTTTTCAGTTATACCGAATATTCGAGGAGAAGGCGGCGATCGCGGACGCCTGACAAACGGGTGGATAGTGGGAATATTGAGAGGTAACAAAGGATCCGATCGGAAGTCAAAAAATTGTAAGAGCTTCAGTCTTAAAAAGTCACGCCTAGAGCTCGAAAGTAAAATTGTGAACTGTGTAAGAAAAAAAAAATTAAGTTTCTTTTCTTTTTATTTTTCTATCTTTTTGTGTGTGTTATTTTACGTGACACTAGCGTGCGGATCTGGGGACCAGCTCAAATTATTATTTCCTACTTGTACTTTTATTTCTATATTTAATATATATTTTTCTACCTTACAATTTATTCCACGCGTTTCTCTCTTTATACATCTAATAATCTCAACAATATATATATGTCGGAGATGAAAGAACACCGGAACCATTGGAATTTTGGGAAAATCCCGCAACATTGTAATCTAGTTTCTAACATAGCTGCAATTAAACAATTGTAGTTATCCAGTCCGATGGTAAATGTTCGAGATTTATGATAGCGAGATTGGGCTCGAGGCGACAACTGGTCGCCGAACGTAGCCACGGTCACGGGATGGACGTTTTGCCTGACGGAGGTGTGGAATGGTTGTATGGGTTTTCCTTAGAAGTGTGGTTGTGGCGGCATATGGCTTCAAGAACGGGCCTAGCCACGTATTATTTTGCCTCGGAGGTGTCAATATAATGGGACACACGTTGTATTAATAATCAAACTCCAGGCAGAGGTTGCCTAGCAACGGCGCTTGGAACTTTCTCGACGCTTCTATCGAGCATAAGAAAACAAAATGCAATCGTACAGCGAGAAAGATTTCCATCAATCCGGCATTCGTGTGATCGCCTTGAATAGTGTTACATCGAGCGGTTATATCGAGCGTCTTTTTTTTTTTTGTTTAGCGTGGAGGAAATCCGCACGGACACCAGGCCGCTTCTGGGGAAAAAGCGGCGTGGTAGTGCCGGACTCCAACCGACTAAAACCTCCACGATGACCGTCTCGGTTGCGATCCAGAGTGGCCCGGGAACCGATGCGCGACACACCGGGCCCCCCTCCGCACAAAGTACATCCCCTACAGGAGCGGTGTGCAGCCAGGTCACACCGCGCCTCCCCGCTGGAGTCGCCGTGCTAGGCAGTCCGGTTCCCCTACCGGACCGCCTGGCGACTCCGAGGCGCTGAGCTGCCGGCGTCTAAGTTTGAACCCCACCGAGGGGCACAGTGAACCCAGCGCATCTCCGGGCGCGCCTTCGGCCTCTGCCGCGTCCCCGCCGTCCGATCCTCTCGGGGTGAGAGTTCCGCACCCTCGCCCTCTCTGCAGCCTCCTTCCGAAGCACAACCCGCTCACAGAAGAAGGTCACGGCCCCCCTCCCTCTCTCGCTCATCAACAATGCCGCAAGGATCGCCGGTGGCGAGAGATCCCATCCGATTTCCACGATGAGGTCGTAGCGCGGTCGCGCCCACACCGGGCAGTACTCCAGCGTGTGCTGCGCCGAGTCCACGCACTCATCGCAGTGGTGGCAGCGCGTTGTCGCCTCTTTCCCGATTCGGTGCAGGTACTCACCGAAGCAACCATGTCCGGTGAGCATCTGCGTCACCCTGTAGGTCAGGGGCGGCCCGTCACCGTCCAACCAAACATCCCAGTTTGGAAGGACGGCCTCGAGGACCCTTATCCCCGGCGCGCCCGCTCTCATGTCGAGGCTGGCGCGCCATCTGTCGAGCAAGGCCTGCCGAGCCTGAACCCTAACGTCGGCCCCCACAGGGCCGACCCCGCCCAACAGACCCCGAGTGCGGAGATAAATCTCGCGACACCTCAAGGCCTGCAGCTCGAACGGGGGAAACCCGGCGAGTACCGCCGCTGTCGCCGCCGAAATGGTGCGGAAGCCCCTCACTACCCTGATGGCCACCGTCCTGTGCAGCCTCCTCACCAATAGGAGACTGCGACGGCTAGCCATCAGGTCCTCCGCCCAGATCGGAGCTCCGTAGAGGAGCCTCGATCGCACCACGCCGGTATATAGCCGACGCACCCCGACGCCGGGTCCGCCCAGCCGAGGCAGCAAGCGTCCCAAGGCGTTCGCCGTCACCTCGACAGACGGCGCCAGGCGCCTGAAGTGAGCGCTGAAGGTCCAGTGGCTGTCGAGGGTCAGGCCCAGATACTTTATACTGGTTCCGACCCCGATCTCAGCCCCCCCTAATCCCAGGCGAAAATCTGCTGGAGGCGTCCCGCGATCGGCCCTGCGGCAAAACCACATCGCCTCAGATTTCTCAGGGGACACCCTCAGCCCCAATCTCTTGATCTCGGCGACCACGCGGGCCACTGCCAGCTCCGCCAGACGGACGGTTCCGTCCCACGTCGTGCCCCAGACTAGCACCAACGTATCGTCGGCGTAGCACGTCAGCGCCGAGTCCGGAGGCATCGGCGCCCGAAGCACCGCGTCGTACGCAATGTTCCACAGCAATGGGCCCAATACTGAGCCCTGCGGGACCTCGCGGTGCACCGCCCTCCCCGTCATATATCGAGCGTCTAAAAACGTATTTGTGACTAGAAGCCCTTTTAACTTAGTAACGAGTTATCCCGTTGACCGTGGATTCGTTTGAACCCAATAAACATTGTTAATAGTGTTCACCAAATTTATTGTTTGTAATCTCATTATTCGTTAATTTAATATTCGCAGATTTAATATTAGTTAAACTTAGTATAAGTCCTGTATATACGTTAAATATAATTTCTGCTTGTAAATGATGGATAAGTCAAACGAAGAATCACTACGCTCCACAAATTCCAATGTTCTTCCGACATATATGTCGGGTTCACGTTATGATTAGGATTGGTGTAAGGGGCGTGAAATGAATTTTCGTCTCGATTAGACATTGTTGTTATGCAATAGAGAAGATATTGACTAGTGCAAATATGATTATTACAGACTTTGGCAAGTAACCGTGGTAATTAGATACTCGAGACGCTAATGGCAATGATCCTAAGTTGAATAGCGAATCCGCGGTCAAAGGGATAACAAATACGCATTCCTCCAAAGTCCAAGTCGTACCCAACGCCCTTGTCTACGGTACAAGGATTACTGCACCGACTTTTTGTTAAAACATAGAACATCCACCGAGTGTAAAGACACTATGAAACTCGCTAGTACGACTTCGCGAAAAGAATGACTTTCCGTCGCGATGATGCTGCAGAGCAAAACTATATCGGGGTGTGTCTAAGGACGCGAGATCATCGGATTCGTGGAGCGATGCCTTCCTTCGGAAAGTGAGGGAAATTTACGTTGCTGTTAATTGGTCGATCTTCATATGGGTGGTTAGAAAAAGATGCTAGCCGCCCTTGAGGGAAAGTTGCTGGTAGGAGACGCCGTTCGTGAGAAAGTATGTTTCCCCTATCTTCCCGTAGTTGGGACAAAGACTGTTTGTCCGGTTGAAGGACTTTAATTAACTAAATCTTAAGATTTATAACGGGTCCTCAGGCTAGCTGAATATGTACTGCGGAGATGCATCGACATCTGGTGATCATCTTACTCGAAGAATAAGGTCTGCGTGTGGCGAGCCACGGGACAAAAACCGCTGGAACGTTTACTGTCGAGTGTTCCAACTATTTCCTTTTTAAGGAGAACTATACTATTACTCCATATCTTTTATTAGACAAAACGTTCATCCCTTGACCGCGGCTACGTTCGGCGACTGACTGTCGCCTCCAGCCCAAGCTCACTATCATAAATCTCGAATAACTACAATCGGATTGAATGACGAGAATTGCTTAATTACGGCCACGGTAGAATTTAGATTATAATGTTACGGGACTTTCCCAAAGTTCCGAAGGGGAGGCTCCGGTGTTCTTTCATTTCCGACATATATATATATATATATATATATACAGGATTAAGTTCCCAAAAGTTTCCACCTTTACTTTGATCAGTAATACGATCTTTTTATTTCAACACTCCGAGGACATTTGCCTAGGCGCGTGCGCGTTTTGCCGAACTTTCAAAGCGAGAAAAAAACTCCTTACTCATTATGCTCCTGTCTTCTTCTTCTTCTTTCCGGTACGCAATGTGAGTGTGGCGTTAGCCACACACAGGCTGAGATACATGAAACAAGCCATTTAAATATCTCGATCGTTATTGGTGACAGAAAAAATGTGTCCCGATAAATTTGCATGGTGTCGAGTAGCACATAATTTCATGTAAATATTTCTTTAGGTAAACACGTACAGGTCATGTGAAAATCCACTTAATGATATGATAACGATACGAAATGATATGTTTTTTATGTGCCATTTAGTGGAGAATAATTTACTTTACCTGAGCGATCGAATACTTTATTTTATGCAATGGCGATTTGTTAATGTACCAGTACACTGCTGCTTTAAATGTTCAAAATGGCGAGCTTGAGCGTCGATGCATGACCCAAAGCGTTATGAAAGAAATATCACGGCATGTCGAATTCGGTTCGGATTAATAGGGGATTTTTATTTATTTATTTATTTTTTTTATTTAATACTTTGCATTCACAATTTGTCCAATTTGGACATTTGGCGTATATTATTTTTTCTAGTATTTTGGAAAACACAGGAAGTAGCGATATTGGTCTGTAAGATGCTGTTTGGTGTGGGTCTTTGCCTGGTTTAGATAGCATTATGATCTGTGCTAGTTTCCATAGTTTAGGAAAGTATTGGATTCTTAATATTGCATTGTATATTATTGTCGTTAGTCGTATCGCTTTTGGCGGAAGGTTTTTCAAGATTTTACCATTGATTCGATCGATTCCTGGTGCTTTATCGTTTTTTGTTTTCTCGATTATGTTTCTAATTTCTTGTGCCGTTGTTTTAGGTATGGTGTATTGCTTGTCAGTTGAGGTACTAGTGGTTAGCGTATCCTCGTCCGTATGACTATTGAAGTTGCTGTTGTTGATATTATGCGGTGTAAATGTGTTGCATAGGTGGTTGGAAAATTCCTCGGCCTGCTCTTCGTCGCTTCTTTCTCACGTGTTATCTGCTTTTCTGATTGCTGAGTCTAGTTTTATTGGCTTCTTTATTTTTTTCGTGGCTTTCCATAGGGAGTAGTTGGAGTTCTCTTGTGCAGAAAGTGTCTCTATGAACTTTACGAATTCGTTATTGTTGTGTTCTTTTATTTTGTTTTTTATTTCCTTTGTAAGTTAGGTGTTTTTTGTTTTCTCATTGCCATTGTTCTTGCCATTTTGCTTTCGCTTTTTTATCTTTTTTTTCTAATTTTTTCAAGGATGTCTGGAGGAATTATTTTTGTTCGTCTATTGGTTGATTCAGGTATAGTCGTTGCCCATGCTGCTTCTTAAATAGTTTCTGTAAATGTTGTTACTGCCTGTTAGATGTCTCCCGCTGCGATATACTTGTGACCTAAGTCTTGAAAGTACTCTTCCCACATTTGTGATGTAATTTTGTGTCTCGGTGGTACATATACTGCTGACAACTGGAAATGGTTGCTGCTAGATTGTACTGTAACCGTGGTTGCTTGGGTATATTCCTTACTAACTTGGCCGTGTAAGTGGCGTTTTATGTCGTTTCTTATTATCCCTGCGGTCTCTCCGTGTGCTTTTCCTCAGGGGTGTTTGGTATCATATATGGTGTAGTACGGTATTTTTATGTAGCTTTTTGGAGTGAAGTGTGTTTCTGAAACAAGTAGTAGGTCGATATTGTTGTAATACAGGAATGTCTTAGTTCCTAGAGCCCTTTGTTGTAGGCCGTTTGAGTTCCAGGCTGCTATTTTCAGCGTGTCCGTTTTTACTTTTTGGAAGTAGTTGCAACATGACTGTGATTTGTTGCGTTTGCTGTCTGAGAACTGCGTTTTGTTCGCTTATCATTTTTGTTAGCATTTCGGTGTTTTTGATGGATTGCTTGAACAGTTCCTTGATTTCTGTAGAGTCGTTGTTGTTGTTCTGGTATTGGTTGTCAAAGGGTGTTTATTGACTGGTTACTTGCGCGTAGCTTCGGCTAACAAGGGTGTTGGTGTTCTTGTGGTTAATGTTCGTTGCGTGCTGTACATTTGGTGTTGTCTCAGTTTCTGTGCTGTCCTGTTGTGCGTGTTAGTTATTGTACGTCCTGTTTCGAAGCGGCGGAAACAGTTTACGTTGCAGTTGTTTTCTGACTATACAGCCTTTGTAGCTAGTTGGGTGGTTTCCATTACAATTGTAGCATTTTGCATCATTTATTTTTCACATGTGTGGGCAGTTTATTGTTAGGTGCTTTTCTGCGCATTTGACACACGCCGGGTTTCTGTTGCAGTAATTTTTTGTGTGTCCATATTGCTGACACCGTACGCATTGCGGTATGTCTTTTTTATGTTTAGGCGGCTCCACTGTTATTATTGTGTTTAGAACTGTTTTAGTTTCAAAAATTTCTTTGTTATTATTTTTAGGTTCGAGTTCTATTAGAAATAGCGGTAATTGTTGTTTAGTATCATATCTGGTTGTGTCGTTTATTGCTCTTACCTGGTGTCCGATTTTTTGCTAGTTTCTCGCATATGCTGCTTGTATTTGTCTTTGGGTGTAATCCTCTGATTACTGCTTTGTAACTTTTATCGCTTTTAGCTGATAAGTGTGCTTTTGTCACTTTTCTAAAAGTTTCTGGAGTGTTGTTCCTAGCGTATTGTTCAGTAGTTCGATGCGGGGGTCTATTATTCGGGCATTTATGTAGATTGATGGTGGTTTGGCGGTGTGGGTTATCGGTTCTTCGGCTGGGTCTGTTCCTACCTCTTCTGGCAGTGCGTTGAAGGAGTTTCGGAGAGTAATTTCTTGTAGCCATTGTTGCTTTTCCGCTTCTGCAGCCCTCCTAACGTTTGTGTTTCATGTTATTTTTCCCTTTTTGGTTGAAAGTTACCACCTTCCGGCTTTCATCCTGGCGTGACAGTATGTTGTTGATATTATTCTTCTCATCATTGTTTTGTCTAGTTTCCATTTCTATTTCCTTTGTAGCTGAGCAATCATGATCTTCCAGCTGAAGTTTATGGTGGGTCCTTAGGTTTATTGGGATCTAAATAACGGTATGTGAGGCCGGGCGGCCAGGTCATGAGTGACGTCGCGCGGCCCGTTAACGCGACGTAACATCCTCCTCCCGTTGAGAGGGTACCGATCAAAATTCTATGTATCGTATCTGAGGCGTCTTTGATCCACCTCCTCCGGTATTTGGGGTTGTCACGACTCGTCTGGATTGAGTTGGTAGGGTAGGGGAAGGAGTCATTCGACACCACGATCACCACGATCTAATATACTCGTCGCAGTTTTCACTGTGGCTGTCCTTATTATTCCATCGACTCCTGGGTGAACCTTAATTGCGCTACCCAGGGGCCATCGCATTTATGGAACATTATCCTCCCTGAGGATTACGATGGTGCCTTCGCGAATGCCGTGATTGCCTTTGTTCCATTTGTTCCGGCTGGTCAGTTCGTTGAAATACTCTCGGTACCGTCGATTCCAGAAATGCTGTTTTATTTGATGGATCCGCTGCCAACTGGATAACCGATTTACTCGAGTCGTTCTGAGATCTCTTTTCCGTAAACTCGTTAACGTGTCGTCAATTAGGAAGTGACCGGGAGTGAGGACAGGGAAATCATTAGGATCGGACGAAATCGGAGTCAGTGGCCGGGAGTTTAATATGGCTTTAATTTCAATGACCAGGGTGTTTAGGTTTTCAAATGTCAAGAGTTCCGCGCCGATGACGCGGATGGGATGGCGTTTAAATGATTTCACTGCGGCTTCCCATATATTGCCAAAATGCGGTGAATTTGGAGGATTGAAACGCCATTGTATTTGTCGGTCGGCAAGAAAACTCTGTACTCTTTCCTTGTGGTCTTCGGAGTGCAATAGGATCCGACGTTCTTTGCAACTCCCAGTTAGTCCCGACGAAATTGGTACCATTGTCTGTTAGGATTGTCACGCAATATCCTCGCCGAGAGATGAATCGGCGTAGAGCGGCCAGGAATGCATCGGTGGTTAAATCACTGACGAGCTCAATATGGACAGCCTTGGTCGCTAGACATATGAATATAGCAACATATACCTTGACCTTTCGGCGGTTCCGATCTCTTCTCTCCTTTATGGAGAAGGGGCCACAGCAATCGATCCCGATGTTGGTGAAGGACCGCGACTCGGTAATACGCGCCTCTGGTAGATCTCTCATTAGGTAATCAACGGATGGTGGGCTGGCTCGGCAACAACGAACGCATCTTTTAATAGTACGCCATACTTGGCTACGGCCATTGACAGGCCAGTGGCGTTGTCTAACAACGTATAATGTGCCCTGTGTCCCTGAACGATTATTATTGAGATGTTCTTGAGAAATGACGAGTTCCGTTGTGGACGCCTTCGGCGGAATAATGGGGTGTTTTTGCTGGAAGGACATGGGTGCGTTCCTGAGTCGTCCTTCAACTGGTAGTATACCTTCCTCGTCGAGAAACGGATTTAGGCGTTGCAGCTTCCCTCCAGCAGCCATACCCCGATCCTTTTGAAGCGTACGAATCTCTTCCGAAAAATGAAGATTCTGTAAGATTATTATCAATCTGTCGTGTGCCGAAGTGATTTCGTCCACGGTTAGTGATGCCGCTCGGTTTTGTTTATGTCTTCATCGAAGACAACGAGCGACGATTCTCATCAGTTTTGGCCAGAAAGAGTATCTCTGGAGTATATTATGGTCGATGGGATTCGTTGCCAGACAGATCGACCTTTTCTGTTCAGGGACTTCGACCATCGGTGTTGGGCTCCAGATCGGCCAATGTTCTTCGCTCTGCAGGAGCCAACCTGGCCCGTTTTTCCAGATAGACGGACGCAGGAATTCCTTGGGTGTCTGACCTCGGGAGATGAGATCCACTGGGTTGTCATGGGCACATGACACCAGTCGGGGATGTTGGTCTTGGTCTGTATCTCGGCCACTCGATTCGCCACAAAGGTTTTCAAGGTGTGCGACGAGGATTTGATCTAATGGAGCACGATGGTGGAATCAATCCAATATACGATCCGAGACACCTTGTTCGTTAGGGCCTTCTGTATAGAAGAAACCAAGGAGGACAGAAGACGTGCTCCGCTTAATTCGAGACGCGGTATGGTGAGCCATTTGAGTGATGCTACCTTTGACCGTGCCGTGAGGAGTCGAGTCCATGTATTGTTTCTATGATCCGTGGTTCGGAGGTAGACGCAAGCCCCATATGCCTTCTCGCTAGCGTCACGTCAGAAGCCGCGTAATTCAACTTTCTGTTCCATTCCGTATGTAAGTCTGTTGGAAGGGATTCGTCCCAATCTACCTTCAATGCCCAAACTTGTTGCAATATCATTTTTGCTCGTGCTATTACTGGAGTTAGCAATCCCAACGGATCATAGACTTGCGCCATGACCGAGCTAATAAACCGTTTCGTGACTCGTGAAAGATTGTTGGTCGTCTTGTCCGAATAAAGGGTGGAATCGTCGGCTGAATTCCAAAAGACACCGAGTGTTTTTAATGTTGAAGATTCGCCGAGATGTAATTTCTTGTTGGTGTCTTGCTCAGGTAGTCCTCGTAGCAGATCCCGGTCGTTTGATTCCCATTTGCGGATATTTAGACGGGTTTGCTTTAGGAGTTCCGTTAGTTCATTTCTAATTGATAATGCTTCGTCCTTTGTATCGGCGCCGTTCAGCGTGTCGTCGACATAGAAACGCGCTGCGATCGGAAATCGAGTTCCCTCGTCCTCTGCCAATTGCTTAAGACACCGAATGGCTAGGTACGGGGCTGCGGATAGACCGAACGTTACGGTATTGAGTCTGTAAGTTTCGATCTGTCCGTTATCGGCACGCCACAAAATCTTTTGGTAATTACGGTCTTCTGGACGTACGATGAATTGCCGATACATTTTTTCGATGTCGCCGGTAAGGACGTATTGATGCGACCGGAATCTCAGTAAGATGTCTATTAACTCTTCTTGTAATTTCGGACCTGTATGAAGGGCATCGTTTAATGAAACTCCGGTGGAACTCGATGCCGATCCGTTGGACACCACCCGGAGTTTAGTGGTGTCGCTCCATTCCTTGATCACGCCGTGATGTGGTAAATAATATCTGTGGTTATTGGAGTGATCAGTGTTAACCTTTGTCATATGGCCCAAATCAAGGTATTCTTGAATCACCGCACGATACGCGGTTTCAAGTTGCCTGTCACGTTGGAATCGGCGATGAAGAGAGGAGAGTCGGTTCATTGCAACGGTCTTAGACGACCCTAGTGAAGGAAGTTTTTCGTTGAATGGCAATGGGTTGATCGATGGGTTCACTTGGGATCAAGTTCGACATGGCCTGGATAACGAGGAACTTTAATGTTTGTCTATATGCTCTGTCCATAGAAGTTATCGTGGCCGTGATATATCTCTTAGAAGTCGTCGTCAACGTGTCTAGAGCTCCGATTGGAACCGAACATCTGTGTTGCCTTATTTCGGGCGCTTTTGCTAGTTTTTCCGTAATAAAGTTCATACTAGATCCGGTGTCGAGCAGCGCTCGTCCGTTTAGTTTGGCTGCTCGGGCGAAACTCTTTCGTTTTTTCTTTTTTTTTTTATTTATGGAGAAAATTAAAGTAGCAAGTGTTCAATGAGATACTGATAACCAAGGAAGAGATGAAAGATCGTATAACGAGAGCTTGCTTCGCGATTAATCGGAACAAAATTCTTTTTTCTCGATTCTTTTTTTTTCTTTTTTATCGTCAATGACATTCGAGATATTCAGGTGGCCTGTTTCGGATGTCTCACCGTGTTACGCCACGAGGCTTACCACGGGTCGTGTTCTTGGCCGTCGCTCGTGGCACTACAGTGTCGCAGGGGCGGACCGTCTCGATCGGCCCGACAAGGCCGATGTCAACAAGGCGAGTTCCGGAACCTTCGAGTTGGTCCGTTGTTTTGGCTACGCACAAAGGTGACACACGTGATCATGGCGTGATCAGTGGCGTGATCATGGCGTGATCAGTGGCGTGATCGGTGGCGTGACCCGAGCTGGTGGGGGTCGCCACCCAGAGATCTCAGAGGGACCATCGAAGGGCAATCAGTATCGATCGGGGATCCAAAAAGAATGCATAGAGCAATTGTTTAGTCGAGTCGAATTACTGCATCAATATAACTGTATAGTCGTTAAATAATCATTGACGTGCCTTTGTATTTTGATTTATATATATTGTAAAATGTACCATTTTGTTAACCCTGTTAATTCAATGTTAACTTCAATAACCACCTCTGTTATCTTAACCGAAACAGGAGAACGACCAATTCGCGGCGTCGATTATCAAAATCGTAGCTGACGCGCTTTCCTCGCGATCGCGTCTCTCCGTGAACGGTCGTAACACACCGTGTATATAAGGAGTCGCACGATACAGAGACAACGTGTAGCTCTGAGGCAGGAGAAGATAAAAAAGTTTCAAGGAACGAAATTAAGTCGTTCAGAATGATAAATAAGCTAATGTATATTTCAAATGTAATTACAAATTCTTTATATCAGCCTTTTCGTTTTCTAGAAAAAGTGTTACGACACTTGGGTTGAAAATTAATTAATCCAGAAAATATTTTAATTTTGTATAACTTGTCGCGTAAAAAACAAGGAACCATGTGACGCCGTATTTTTGTTTATGTTGTCCTTGTTTTCCATACAGTAAGCTATATAATATTGAAGTTGAAATGTTTTTTAAAAATCATTTTCAGACACGAGTAACGTAATATAATTATTTCAGAGAATTAAAGATAGGGGCGGCATCAGTTTCGCCTAGCAAAGAATCGGAATTTTTTAGATATTCATATTCAAATTCCTCGTAATTACTAATTTTTCCGCATATTGAAAGGCATACTTAGAAGATCCTTCTCCAATTGTAGATTATGGTTTGTTGTTTCATCTTCAAAGTAAATAGTTTCCGAAGACAAACAAAATGCAAATGGTTTACCATGTTACCAAACCAACGTTACCACAAATAAAGAAATAAAGAACATTTAGATACGTAAAAGATTCTTTCGCGTACAATTCTGTTAATTATTGTTAAGATAAAAATGTCAAATATACCACAGGGTATATAGTTCCCTTTATGGGTAGCAAGTTTTTGTGAAATTTTTTTGCTAGACGCTCGAACGCTCGGCAAACGTTCGGCTTTTGCGTTGAAAACTTGCTATCCTTCCATTCGGTTCCCCTTAGAATCGTCGAGACTAGTCGTGTTTTTCCATCAAATGAAACGCGATAATTGTGAAATATTAAATGTATCTCATCGTAAAAGGTACCGTATTCCTCAACAATTTCAAGAAAAACATCAAATAATCGTTCGTTAACAAAATGTAAAAGAGTTTTCGGAAACGGTTGACGCCATACTAGCTCGCAATCAATTCTGTTTGGCTTTTGATGTAGGTTACTTCTCTACTAAAGAATAGGAGTGTAAAGCAAATCATTCCTATTTCTATTCTAAATACGAAGTTATGATATATACGAATATTCGTCATAGCTTCGTTTATTTTCACAACGGACGCGTGCAGCGAAGAAAGTTATAGAAAGAGGAGGGAATGTCAAACTCTATCGCTCTTGCTCTGTTTATGCTTTCGCACGTTGCTCTAGGACCTTCTCAGGGCAGACTTCCCTGTCCGCACTCTGCTCCTCGCTGCTGCTGTTCATTCATCCAGCTCCCACTCCGCGCCGCCAGATCTTGTTTTCTTTAACCTACTACGTATATGCCAACACCATCTCGTCCGGTAGTATGAAAGCAGCAACCCGCTCGAGATTCAAACGCCACATAATATTTGTCCTTTGGTAATTTCTTGGTCCTTTTCTTTGTCCTTTGGTAATAATCTTGCCATGATCGCCCGGTCGTTTCTACGATTGTGAACATGTTCTTCAGAGTACCCATGATACGCTCTACCTGTCCATTGGCCCTACTAGCACCGGTAGCTATCAAGCGAAGTTTAATACGCTTACCCTGACAAAAATCTTGAAATTCTTTACCCGTAAAACATCTTCCCTGATCCGCTATCACCCGGCAAGGACTGCCGAACAAAAATATAGCGGACTCAAGCGCTTTAACGGTACTGGAAGAATCTATTGAGTATGATGTAGGTATACAAATTTTGTAAAAGCATCAACCAGAACAATAACGTACTCTTTTAAATTACTTTTACCGTTTAATTTTCCCGTTATGTCCATGTGCACTGTATGCCAAGGTATGCTGGTCTTAGGTATAGGATGTAATTCGGCTTGTAGTTTGCCCGAACTTGCCTTAGAAACCTGACAAGCATGACAGTTCTCTACGAATTTGCGAACATATCTCGCCATTCCATCGAACCAGTAATACTCGTACAGTTTCTCAAGCGTGTTATCCCAACCTAAGTGCATAATTGACTGGTGCGCATGATTAATAACGGACCACCTAAAACCTCTTGGGACAATGGGCAAGCAGAGAGTTCTGCCTTTCCTTTGTATCCTACGGTAAAGGGTACCGGACCGCAGTTCGTATGTATTCGCGACATCCTCCGCGAGCTAATCGTTTTGTAATTTTTTAACGATCTCTGAAATCTGAGGATCGCGACGTTGTTCCGCTAATAACCAATTTTCTGAGATTTCGGCCAGATTAATTACTTTCTCTGTAATTTTGTTGTCTGTACGGTGATCCATGTCTATGGGGTTCCGCGAAAAGAAATCTACATGAGCCATACGTTTACCTTCTCGATACATAATGTCGAAAGTAAATGTTGGCAGATAAGCCCACCACCTGTAAACCCTGTCATTTAGATTTATCTTATTACTAGATGCCTTCAAGGAATTGCAATCAGTAACGACAAGAAATTCTCGTCCATGCAAATAATGACGAAAATGTTTGACAGCGTTTACAACTGCCAACGTTTCCAGTTCATACGAATGATACTTAGATTCCGCAGGGCTGGTTTGTAGGAGATTAAATGCCGAGATACTTGTGTGGCAAGCAGTCAAGTGTATTTAAAATATCAAGTCTACGTACAGACTAAAAGTCGGAACAGATAATACAGAGAATAGCTGTTAAAAACTCGCGAAGGGTAGTCGCGAATCGGCGTGTGTAACGTCGTTGTAACGATTTCTACTGATCGTTCGCGATCGCGTCCGTTTATTTATACCAGTCGAGGGGAAGTCGGAAAGTTCGAATTCGTCTTCGTTCGACGGTTACATGTAGCGGCGTTTGTTCATTCTTTCTTATGTGTAACCTAATGATCGTCCTACTCCGAGGTAAACAGCGTGACTCATGTGCCGCTACAGGTTCTTTTGCTGTAGTATTCTACTACCCTATTCTTTCCCTCGACCTTATGCATCAGAATAGCCCCATATCCATTCGAACTAGCATCAGTGCGTAACTCTATGGGATACTTGGGGTCAAAGATCATTAATACCGGCGCATCGGTCAGAATAGATATTACTTTTTGCCGTATCCTTTCGTGTTTATCCGTCCAATTTATGATTTTGTTGCCGGAAGTAAGTGCATACAAAGATTTCATTACTTGTGAGAATTTAGGAACGAATTTCCGAAAATACGAGGCTAGACCAATGAATTGTCGTAGTTGCGCGACGGTCGTCGGTGCGGGTAAAGAACTCAAAGCTCGTATTTTACCCGGGTTGGGGCGCACTTCTCCATTATGAATTACATACCCCAAATAAAGCACCGATGTCTTTAGAAAAGAACATTTGGCGAAATTAAACGAAAATCCGGCTTTTACAAGGATACCTAATACGGTGTACAATCTTTCCAACGCTTGATTTATGGAGTCGGCAATAATTAAGACGTCATCCAAATAAACAACTACGTACGAATAGGCAAGATCACCTAAGGCTTTTAAAATGGCCCTCTGAAAGATAGATGGTGCATTTTTCAACTCAAACGGCATCGCTACATATTCGTATTGTCCATCGGGGGTAACGAACGCTGTATACTCCGTAGAATTAGGATGGATAGGGATTTAATGGAATCCGCTGGCCATGGCCAGGCTAATAAAGTATCTAGCCTGTTTCAATCTCGCGATTTGATCCGCGATAAGAGGCAGAGGATACCGGTCCGCAACCGTATTTTTATTTAGCGCCCGGAAATCTACGCACAATCTATCTGAGCCGTCTTTCTTCTTCACGAGTAACATAGGACTTGCGAACGGTGAGTTGCTAGGCCTTACGATTTTTGCTCTGATTAACTCGTCTATCCTCTCACGTACTATTCTGCGCTCCTCCTCGCTAAGTCTATACGGACTTCTTTGTACTGTGACGTTAGGATCGATTAGTCGTATTTCCAACTGGCCCGTGTTTACGCGAGTACGTGGGAAACCCGAAATAAATGAGTCTTTGAATCTTTTGAGAACGGAAATTAATCGACTTTTATCGTTCCCAATGACATCAGTGCCAATTTCATTCATATTGACCTCGACCTCCGCGATCTTACTACAAGCATTAATTAGCTTTGCTTTACAAATAACAAGACTATTTTGTGTAATGTTTACATCAAAACCTTGACTCAAAATTTCACGCCCAATCATAATATCGCACTTTAAGTAATTATCGGCAAGGACATGAAAGATTATCTCCAATGTAAAACCATTAATACAAACAGTGGACAAAATCTGAAGAGTACTATTAACGCACGTATCTCCAATTCCTCGCATTACTACTATATCGGTTATTCTTTTGCCGGAAAATTTCGAGGCTAAGAACTCTTTAATTAACGAACACTCGGCTCCCGAGTCAAAATAAAATGAAAACGACTCACTCAGATGACTTAATCTACCAGCCGGGGCTTCCACTACGCAGGAGTCGACCCGGCGTTCGTTCTTGGAATCGTAATTTCTTTTCCGCAGTAATGGACAATTAGGCGTGTACCGGCACACGAGTCACGCTGTTCAACTCGGAGTAGGACGATCATTAGGTTACACATAAGAAAGATCAAACAAACGCCGCTACTTGTAACCGTCGAAGAAAAGACGAATTCGAACTTTTCCGTCTTCCCCTCGACTGGCATAAGAAACGGACGCGATCGCGAACGGCAGTTGAAACCGTTACAACGACGTAGACACACCGATTTGCGACTTAACAGCTATTCCCTGTATTATCCGTTCTGAATTTTAATTTGTACATAGACTGGATATTGTAAATACATTTGATTGCTCGTCACACAAGTATCGCAGTATTTAATCTCCTACAGGCGCGATATGTCCCTCCTCCTGACGTTTGAAGCAAGTCACCTTCGACGATGCGGCTGGTCGTTTTTCCTTTGGGCTTCGTCTATTCTGCTCCTTCCCCGTTTTTATTCCCTTGGGACACTCCGTTCCCACTCCGGGACACTGGACGTTTGATGGCCTACTTCGTTTGGCTTCGGGTCCCACCGACGGATTATTTAACGACGGTACCAGTCTCTTCCTTGCGTAGGAGAAAGCTCTCATTTCCTTATGGAATTGATCCCGGGTCCGGATATCATTCGTGAGTGCGATCCGTTCGACGCGTTGGTCATGCGAGATCAGTCGAAAAAGGACGACGGCGTTAATTAGTTCGACGTTGGTTAAATTTTCCCATCTCGCCGACAGGAGGGAGTGAAGACGATTACCGAAGGCCCCCGTGGTTTCGTCCTTCAGTGGAGGTTCATTGAGTACCCTCATTAGTGCCGAGGTTGCCGTCTCCGTGCCACCATAACGCGCAAGAAAATGTTCCGTGAATTTTGTCCAAGTAAGAGCACTGACCGGTACTTGCGTAAGCCACTGTGCTGCAGTGCTCCAGAGCGCGACTGATAGTAAGATATAACTCGTCGTCTTGTAGAGGCCGTTTTTCCATAATCACACTAACAATCGCACACCACGCGGCTGGGTCGACGTCCGCGATTTCAGAGTTAAAACGCGGTAGCGATAATTTTTCGGGTTCCACTCTCGGTCTTTGCTCTTGCGGCTGAGTCAACTGGCGTACGGTGGTTGCGAGCTGTTCCATCACTGTTATAAGCGGCCCTGATCCCACTTCTGATGTCGGAAGAACATTGGGACTTGTGGCGCGTAACGATTCCTCGCTTGACTATTCCATCATTGGCAAGTAGAACTTAAATCTAACGTGTTTACAGAACTAATACTAAGTTTATCGAACAACGGGTCGAACTAATATTAAATTTAACAAAACTAAGTTTAACTAATATCAAGTCTACGAATATTAAATTAACGAATAACACGAATAACAAACGATAAATTTGGTGAACACTATTAACAATGTTTATTGGGTTCAAACGAATCCACGGTCAACGGGATAACTCGTTACTAAGTAAAATGTTTCTAATCGCAAAATACGTTTTTTAGACGCTCGATATAACTGCTCGATGTATCGCTTTCCAAAGCGATCACACGAATGCCAGATCGATGGGAATCTTTCTCGCTGTACGATTGCCTTTTGTTTTCTTATGCTCGATAGAAGCGTCGAGAAAGTTCCAAGCGCCGTTGCTAGGCAACCTCTGCCTGGAGTTTGATTATTAATACAACGTGTGTCCCATTATATTGACACCTCCGAGGCAAAATAATACGTGGCTAGACCCGTTCTTGAGGCCGTATGCCGCCACAACCATACTTCTAGGGAGAACCATACAATCATTCCACACCTCCGTCAGGCAAGACGTCCATCCCGTGACCGTGGCTACGTTCGGCGACCAATTGTCGGCTTGAGCCCAATCTCGCTATCACGAATCTTCAACAATTACAATCAGACAGAATGGCAATTGCTTAATTATGGCTACGATAGAATCCAGGCTAAAGTAGTAGAGCACTTTTCCCAAAATCTCAAAGTAAGGACTTCGATTTTCCTTTCATCTCCGACATATATATGTATCGTATATATTATACTTATCGTAACACGAAACCAAGTTGCAAAAAGTTTCCGTCACCACCGTATGTGTACGGTAGGCGAGAATACGGAGCGATCGTGGTTGTCGCCAGAGAAGCTTAAATATAACGCCACTCGTAAGAACGAGACAAATTTATCGAATGTCCAGCTAGACAAATTGTAAAGTACGAATTAAATAATAATAAAAAAAAAAAACTCGTAAGAGCCACAAGTCGCTGTTCTTCTATACAAAAGCGTCTTGGCCTACTGTCAATTTTATTTTCCTGCAACTCCACGAAGCTCCGGTGAAAAATAAACGCAGCCGCTTCTGTGCACTTTCTCGCGTAAGCTACATTTCGCTACACGATGAAGTTTAATGTGCTCAGCTAAATCGTTACTTACGAATTACAATGCAATTATTTGCATTTTTACGAACGTTACGATCCTTTTTCTATCTCGTTTGGGATTATTTGCTCCTAACCTATTCGAAATTTTCTTTTACGTTGTAACTTAAAATTTATCAACGATGATCTTCTGCAAATTCACCGGTATTACTCGACTTTGAATCGCTTTGCTGCGAATGTGTCGAGTAGGAGGATGAGAAACAGAGAGACATAGCGATACATTTAACAGAATTCATATTTAGACGGACTAGTTTTAGAAAATAGAAATCAATTTAAATACAGCCATGTTAGGTATCATTATGATTGTAACAGTAAATTAAAAAATTTAGAAACTTTATTTTTTTGTTGAGACGATTGCTGCGCTGGATTAAGTTTTCCTTCGCTTCCAATATGTATAATATTCTAATTGTATACAGGGTGGTCCACTCAACTTGCACACTCCGAATAACTATTAGAGTATGCGTAGTAGAAAAAATGTTTTTATACAAATGTTGCATGGTTTTGAGCGGCACTTTATATGGAACGTGCACTTTTCTTATACGTGAAAACGTTTTGGTGACTTCAAGGTCGACTTTATTTTTTTAAGCGGGGTCATATTTTTTAATGCATTAATCGAAGCATCCCAGGATTTTCTATAAAAAAAAGAGCATTAACCTATTCATGAAAGACAACGTAAACACAAGAATACCGCTTCTTTCATACGTTCAATTTGACAAATTGGTGTTGAAATATCTGCTAAACTGATGGTCTTTCGACATAAATAGGTCAAATCCGTGCAGCTGGATCGACTTTGTCCGGAACGCGTTCACCTGCGGAAAAACTAATCATGCCAAATTACGTCCCCTTCGAAACCATTCAACCTGTACCTGAAATATCGTTCAATGTTATCGAACGCAAGCGAGATATTTTAGGTGATAACGTTATATAGGACACCCTGTCCTATGTACAGCATACGTACAATGTATAAGATGTAAAAAATATATTTTAATACAAATATACTTTTCTGCGCCTTGGAATTAGTGGAGGTTTATAAAAAAAGGTTGATGCAAAAATGACCTGGACTTTAAAATTCAAGATCAACTTTGTTTATTGCAACGTATTCTACTCGTCAGAGGGGGAAAAAGTCGGTAAGTATAATTTTGTAATAATTTGAAATTATGATGTTAGATGCTTTATTCTATTCAGAGCGGACTACTTTACGCATTGTTTCCTCGTTGATATCTCGTTATTTACTTTCTACATGACTTTAAAATGTAAACCTGTAAATAACGTGGTGATAACAGCTAGTGGAACTTTAACAGCCTTTTTCGAGAGAACGTTGGATCGCAACGCATGGTTCCATTGGCAAGTTTGATTCTCGTGACGAGTAAAATATGGCGCAAACAAAAAAGTTTTACCTTCAAATTTTAAGAACAACCGAGCATGTGGAATCTCGCTGCGATGACCGTGACACATACTTTCCCAACACCCTGTACATACACACAACCACGATTTGGCTTTGGTTTCAGGGATGAGTTTGGCCTCGAAATAAGCAAACTCGCCATCTCCTCCTCGTTATTTGAAATTGCTGACAGAGTGAGAGATTCGAGAACGAGTGAAGTACACGAAAACGACGAGCCATAAATCTCTATAGTGGAACGAGCAGCGACGACGATTAGTAGAAGAAGAATAGATAATGTATAATGCTTTCTCACTGCAGCGATGTTACTATATATATGTAAGATCGTTATCACGTGGTAATTCAGAGGATCGATTCTGAAGTCTGAAAAATCGAGAATCGATTTTCAACGTCCTGAGCTACCGATCTATCTTCGTCAATCTTCAATGTTTTAAACAATTATTCTTTCTACTATCGTCTTGTCTGTCTCTGATGTTGCATCTTCTCTGTCCGTTAGTTTGCAAAATGAGCGTCTCTCAAAATGGCTGTCCGTAAAACTCAAGAAGGTCGGTTTGTCCGTGAAACGAGGAAAGTCCCTATCGCCCTAGAACTTTCTAGGGAGTTTACATATATGTCGAGGAACCGCAGGTGTTAGGTTTGTGGGGGTCAAATGAATCCTCGTGGGAATTAGCCATTGATTCGTTCAACACAGGTGAAATTTATTACAATACTAGCGGTATTACAGTCTGGGCAAGTATCCGCGGCGATTAGGCACTCGCGACACTGAGGACAATGGTCTCGGGTTTGATAACGAGTCCGCGGTCAGAGGGACGATAGATACACGTTCTCACCAAATCTAAGTCTGACTCTCAATTAATAAAACGTGAAGAATTCACTGGTCGTAAAGGCTTTAGTCTTTTCGTGGATGAGCTCTCACAAGAGAATGACTTTCCGTCGCGATGATGCCCCAGAGGAAAACTATGACGGGGTGTGTCTAAGGGCACGAGATCATCGGATTGGTGGAGCGATGCCTTTGTTCAGAAGGTGAGGGAAATCGACGTTGCTGTTAATTGGTCAATTTCTATATTGATGGTTAGAAAAAGATGCCAGCCGCCCTTGAGGGAAAGTTGCTGGTAGGAGGCGCCTTACCCCAACCCTAATCATAACGTTAACCCGACATATATATATTTATACAGAGTGTTCATTTGAAGACTTCACGATCAGTTACATATCTCGAAAAGTACGTAATATATCACTCGTTTCTTTCAACAAAGTGACTAACGACGGTGTCCATCGCCAGGTGGCAGAAGATGCAACAAATACCACTAATAAAGATTACAAATAAAGGAGAAACATATGATACAAACAAAGTTGTAGATACAGCAAATCTAAATCAACCAATAAACGAAGATCATGATTGCCCAGATACAAATGAAATAGAAACGGGCGTCAATGAACTGTCACACCAGGATGAAAACTGGAAGGTGGTAACTTCCAACAAAAAACGTAAAATATCATCAAACACAAACGCTAGGAGGGCTGCTGAAGCAGAAAAACAACTATGGCTACAGGAAATTACGCTCCGTAACTCCTTCGGCGCACTACCAGAAGAGATAGTAACAGACCCAGTAGAAAAACCAACAACCCTCATCGAACTACTGAACAGCACGCTAGGAACAACACTCCAGAAACTTTTAGAAAAGTGACAAAAGCACTAAAAAGGAAAAACGCCGGGTATCACACTTGCCAGCTCAAAACCGATAAAAGTTACAAAGCAGTAATCACAGGATTACACCCAAAGACAAATGCAAGCAACATACGCGAGGAACTAGCTAAAATCGGACACCAGGTAAGAGCAATAAACGACACAACCAGATATGATACTAAACAACAATTACCGCTATTTCTAATAGAACACGAACCTAAATATAATAACAAAGAAATTTTTGAAATTAAAAAAATTCTAAACACAATAATAACTGTGAAGCCACCTAGACATAAAAAAGACACCATAATGCATACGGTGTCAGCAATATGGACACAAAAAATTACTGCAACAGAAACCCGGCGTGTGTCAAATGCGCAGAAAAGCACCTAACAATAAACTGTCCACACATGTGAAAAATAAATGATGCAAAATGCTACAATTGTAATGGAAACCACCCAGCTAGCTACAAAGGCTGTATAGTCAGAAAACAACTGCAACGTAAACTGTTTCCGCCGCTTCGAAACAGGACGTACAATAACTAACACGCACAACAGGACAGCACAGAAACTGAGATAACACCAAATGTACAGCACGCAACGAACATCAACCACAAGAACACCAACACCCTTGTTAGCCGAAGCTACGCGCAAGTAACCAGTCAATAAACACCCTTTGACAACCAATACCGGAACAACAACAACAACGACGCTACAGAAATCAAGGAACTGCTCAAGCAATCCATTAAAAACACCGAAATGCTAACAAAAATGATAAGCGAACAAAACGCAGTTCTCAGACAGCAAACACAGCAAATCACAGTCATGCTACAACTGCCTACAAACATGCTAAGCAAAAAATAAAAACTGACACGTTGAAAATAGCGGCCTGGAACTTCAATGGCTTGCAACAGCGAGCCCCCGAAACTAAAACATTTTCGTATAAAAATAATATTGATATACTACTTGTCTCAGAAACACGTTCCACTCTAAAAAGTTACATGAAAATACCGTACTACACCATCTACGATACCAAACACCCCTTAGGTAAAGCACATGGAGGAACTGCAATAATGATAAAAAATGACATCGAGCGTCACCTACATAGTCAAACAAGTCAAGAACACTTACAAGCAACCACTGTCACAATACAGACCAATGACAATTACTTCCAGATATCAGCAGTATATGCACCACCGAGACATAAAATAACACTTAAAAAGTGGGAAGAGTACTTCCAATCCTTAGGCGGCAAATTTATCGCAGCAGGAGACTTTAATGCAAAGCACACGTTATGGGGCTTGAGAATTAGTACACCGAGAGACAGAACACTTGAAAAATACATTAGAAACAGCAACCTCAGCGTACTAACTACAGGAAGACCAACGTACTGGCCAACAAACCTCAATAAAACACCTGACCTGCTGTATTTTGCAGTAACAAAAGGACTAAACATAAGCAAATTAAAAATAACAACCAGCCTTGAGCTTAACTCCGACCATACAACAGTTATAATAGAATATTCAAGCAAACTTTACATCAAGTGTACTTCTTTACATCAAGTTAGAGTCGCTCTGCAATAAAACCACCAATTGGCAAACATTTAAAGAACTAATCGAAAACAAAATCAACTGCAATATCCCATTGAAAACACCTGAACGCATTGAGCAGGCAGTAACAACTCTGACAGAAATAATACAGGAAGCAGCGTGGGCAATCACCACCTATGAACCAAATAGCAGGCAATCAAAAATTATTCCACAGCACATCCTAGATAAAATCAGGGAATAAAGAAAAGCGAAAACAAAATGGCAAAAACAGAAAACACGAGAAAACAAGAAAAACCTATCTAAACTTACAAAGAAATTAAAGAATAAAATAAAGGAACATCATAATAACGAATTCTCAAAATTCATCGAATCACTATCCGCGCACGAGAATACCAACTACTCCCTATGGAAAGTCACTAACAAAGTTACTAACAAATAAAATCAATCCCAGCAATCAGGAAAATGGACAACACATGGGCCAGAAGCAACGAAGAGCAGGCAGAAGAATTTTCCAACCACCTATGCAACATATTTACACCACATAATATCACCAACAGGAACCTCAATTGTCATACGGACGAGGATGCGCTAACCACTAGTACCTCAACTGACAAGCAATACACCATACCTAAAACAACGGCACAAGAAATTAGAAACATAATCGAGAAAATAAAAAACAATAAAGCACCAGGAATCGATCTAATCAATGGTAAAATCTGGAAAAATCTTCCTCCAAAAGCGATACGACTAATGACAATAATATCCAATGCAATATTAAGAATCCAATACTATCCTGAACTATGGAAACTAGCGCAGATCGTAATGCTACCTAAACCAGGCAAAGACCCACAGCAAACAGCATCTTACAGACCAATATCGCTACTTCCCATGTTTTCCAAAATACTAGAAAAAATAATATACGCCCGCCTAAAGCCAACAATTGAGAAGGAAAAATTAATACCAGATCACCAATTTGAATTCAGAAACAAACACTCCACGATAGAGCAAATGCACAGACTCATTAACGTAATAATACTAGCATTAGAAAATAAACAATACTGCACAACCCTCTTTATGGACATCGAGAAAGCATTTGACAAAATAAACCACGAAAGTCTACTTCAAACAATCAGAAAACAATTCCCGGAGCAAAATATACCAATTAATAAAATCTTACTTAAGCAACAGAACCTTTGTAATAAAAATCAAGGACATATACTCTGAAGTTAAAGACATCAAGGCAGGGGTTCCGCGAGGAAGCGTTTTAGGACCAATACTATACACAATATATACGGCCAACATACCAACAACTATCAGTAGCAAAATACTGACATTCGCGGACGACACAGCTGTACTAGTCAGGTACATTAACCCGGAAATAGCAGTCACATTACTATAAGAACATATCACAAAAATAGAAAAGTGGCTGCAAGTTAAACAAATAAAAGCAAACCCCCACAAATGCAACCATATTACATTCACACTGCGAAAACAGATACCACCAAACATCCTACTGAACAGCACGCACATAATACAAACAAGGCGAGTCAAATACCTAGGACTCCGTATAGATACACAACTCACATGGAAACAAAATACAGACAATAAGGAGACAAATGCATTGGCTAACAAGTCGAAAGTCTAAATTAAGCATAGAAAATAAATTAAAAATATACAAAACGATCATAAAACCAATCTGGATGTACGGAATATCGCTATGGCTGACAGCAGCAATGAGCCATAGAAACAAAATAGAGATAATACAAGCTACAATTCTTAGAACAATAGTAAACGCCCCATGGTACGTTAGAAACGAGGACATTCGGAAGAACCTGGGAATACCAACGATCAAGGAGGAGATTAGCAGAAACGCGGGAAGGTACAAAGAAAGAATAGCAACACGCCCGAACCGGCTGGCTGCGGAAACGATCAACACATCAAAAATGGAAAGAAGACTGAAAAGGAAACACGCAGCAGATCTCACAAAAATATAACCTAACATACACGAAGATGGTACCCCGCTGGGGGTAGCCATCCACATGCTATATATTATTCTATAAGATATAATATTTTACCAAATGTCCTACTGGACAAATTATAAAATTTTAAATAATAATAATAATAAAAAAAAAAGAAAAAAAAACTTATATGGGTACAACGATGATATACGAAACTATAACCTCCAAATTTTTCTTTCTTTACCACCATTTGTTCTTTTTCTCTGTGATAGCAAATTACAATTATGCCAGCAGTGGCAAAGCAGTGTCGCTTTTTCTTAAACCAGTAAGCTGCGTATACACGTCAATGCAAAACTTCGTTTCGGTACGGTTGGCGTGCATATTCGTCGCGTAAGACAAAAAAATACTATTTAATATAAAAATTCAAAATTTCTAGTAAAAAGTAATATAAGTGACATTTAGTGGTAGGTTCCCTTTATACATCCAGTAAATACATACATTATTTGTATTTCATAAAAACAAGAGTTTGAGAAAAAAAAAGAAAGTTTGATTATTTGATTATTTTCTTTGCTATATCGGTTATGCTCCGTACAATGTGTATTACTTTTTATAAATTGAGTTCATTATTTTTCCAAATGCATCGGCTATTTCTCTAATTATCTTTTGGCAATTTTGAAGTTTTCGACAACGATACCTTTTTCCAACAACGAATTGTCAATTTTTTTATCGAATAAAAATGTAACCCTTGCCCGTTTTGCTTTACTCTCCTCGTAAAATTTATAATAGGAGCATTTGCCCTGCGGTCGACGTGTTATTCGTCGCTGCTTCGCTTTACGGGCCCACCCCGTGAAGAATTTTTGAAACTAAACTCCGCAGTTAACCGGTTAATTATTATCAGTGGCGTGTACGTTCTTTGATCCACATTTGCGCCTTCTGCGTCACGAGTTACCGTCGTCCTTGCAAAAGTTAGCCACCCATACAAACGGGTGCCGATACGGTGCAGGGACAATCGGCTAGACAGCCAACCTACTGGGACCGAGCTATACGCAGGCAGCTCCGCCTCCTCGTGGACCCCGCTGGTAAAGGCGTCGCGCGATGCGTGCCAAGAGGGTAGATTCAACTCGTCCAATGACCCGTAAAAAGAGGGCAGGGTTCTTCCATGTCGCGCGCCGATCATCTACGCGCGCCGTTCCCCGGGCAATGGACGCTTGAAAGTAGACGAAAATGAAGCCAGTATGAGTTCTATACTCCAGGTATGGCACGGTCGGCCGAAAGGTCCAGCCCTCGCACGCACACACTACATGTCTCCATACCTGGCAGCTAATAGAGCGAGTGTACGAACAGAAACGCACCCTGCCCCTTTACTTCTCAACCTCGTACATCGAATCACACAGTTCTATACATGAACGACGCTCTATCATTACTACACTAGGTATACTTAATTAGAAAACTGGTAATTTGACGTGTTCAAAAGTTTCTAGTCACTTTGCGTTACGAAAGAATTTCATGCTTTATCTCGCAATATATGTAAATGGAAATTGCATAGAACTCAAACTACCCGCCAAGCGACAAGAACGATAATTTAGGACTTAGATAATCGATTCTCGACTTTCCAGGTAAAATTGGTAAAATTGGTAGTAGATTTGTTGTTAACCGTTATTGTATTTAATTTCATTATTCCGAAAATAAACTCGATTTTCCAGAATCGATCTTCCGATTTACCCTAAGCATTTACCTTGTTACATATATAGGCTAAAAGTGAATTTTGTTAATACTTTACGCCACTAAGGTTCTGCGGTAAACGTCGCGCGGTCCTCCACAGGCCACTTAACAAAAGCTAACCATCACCGCCTTGCCCATTCCGTGGTCAGATCCTTTAACACGTTAACGTCGGCGCCGATATTCATGGTTTCCTCCGTGGGGCGGCGCCCGAATTTACTGTCTGTTTCGCGGGACGGCGGTGGGTCTCATTCGTATTTTGTGAAATACGTGTGAGGCCCACCGCCGCCCCTCGGAACAGACACGAGAGACTCACCGGCCAGTCGCGCTCACTTCACGGAACATACACGCGAGGCCCACCGGTGGGTCTTGTCGGCGTCAACGTGCTAAACAAAGTGTCTCGATTCTCTATTTTTTATTTATCCTTCGTTAAACAGTTTCACACACCTTCGAAACAGCTCGGCTATCGGCTTTGCAAACATTCGCTCGAGCCACCTGCCTTCGGCCCAGTTATACTTTATTTCAAGCCCAAATAGCGGCCAACTATCTTCCATTATATCGACACGAAGTCGTCGCTAACATATTTGTTATTTTTAATATTTTGTAATTAATTATTTTGTAATAAAATTTTCGTATTAGGAGCACAAAGTCCAGGTAGTTTGCACCTCGTTTGTATCTTCAAATTTATTTACACGTTATGTTGCCTATATGGATAGGTGTTCAATGGGCTTGCGTATCTAAAAGTTTCATTTCTTTAAGGATAATGACGATTTAACTATTTTCTAAACGTGTTTCGAGTCATTATCGCGTTAAAACACCCAATTTCTCCATATTTTTGTTGCTATTTATTCCAATAAATGTACATGTATCAAAAATATTACATTGTTCATCGTTCCATTGATTTCCACAAGTGGAAATGAGTTTGAGGTTTAGTTTTGGAGAAAATTCAGTTTGAAAACTCTTCGCGAGCGCGTGATACTTGCGACACTTGGAGTGTCTCGTTCTTATCTTTATAACCATAAACGTTAAAAATGTCGCGGTTGACCTTGGTAGAATGATGATTCAGCCTGTAAGATCACCGCAGCTCATTCCGCTGGATCTTTTTCATGGGGTAACATTATTTGCGTACTATTTGTATTGTGCTTTTGAAGAAGAACGCATTTGGACTCAAAATTCATTGACATTAGTTCACGCTTTCGTGATTCAGCGAGTAACGTTCTCTTTACGACAAGATAAACGATAATTTCTGTAATTTCCGCATTAGCACATTCGCGGCCGATTTGGGAACTGTAGTCTCCAGGCCTTTCCAATCGAATGCCCCTCTGTGAGCCATTGTGCAGGGAATTCATACATCTTCCATAACCACAAGCGAATTTATCTACATCAATGACATGTAAAGGAAGAGTTGCTACTAGTTGCCAATGGTTTCAAATATTTTAAGAGCAGGTATTGTTATTATTTTCAAATATTTTTCTCTTGAAATATCACAATACGTTATTTCAATATCTCTATATGTCAATGAAATAGTTATAATCCGGGAATAAAATTTGCGAATAAACGTGATAAATAAATAACTAATATAATATAATAATAATATAATATATATATAATATATATATAATATAATATAATATAATATAATATATAATAATAATAACAACATTGAAAATAAGGAATATTTTTTTAGGAACCATAGCTGAGATTAAGGATTTACCTAAAAGACAGATCCCACGATCATATGACAGCTATAGCTTCCATGTTAAAAAATGTGCCAAAGAAACATTTTCTATTATTAAATATCTGTTGGAATATTTATAATGATAGGTTGATACTAAAAGCATAAACTGAGAAAAATTAGTTTCTCCAGCTTAATGCTCGTCAATGACAGCATTAATTAATCAGTATCTTTCATAATACTGTCAAAGTTAATTTTTTCGAAAACGAAGCTACGAGAAAAAATCCTTTTTGCATACTTTTGGTTTATCTTTTCATAAGGAATCTACCCGTTTGTACCACTTGTACCCTGTATATGAAATACCCTGACATATATGTCAGATTAAGAATTGATATTCTGGGCGTTTGATGAATCTTCGTTCGAACCGACCATCGCGATCATGCAATCCAGCTGATCGTTATTGGTACCGATGGGACGATTACAAGAGGTTATATGTAAAGACGGCAATCGGACAAACGAGATGTCGATGACGATGAATCTAGGTTCGGTAACGCATCCACGGCCACGGGAGACGAACCCGATGTCATACACGATCCGGGCGTGACTCAACGTACAAGTCGTACTTCCCTCAATAACTCTAACTCGATAACTCACACAATAACTAACTCCGTAACTAACTCAGCAACTCAATCAGCAACTAAATCGGCAATTCGCTCAGCGACTAACTGACTAACTGCCCCTAGTCCAAATGGAACTGCCCTTATATAGTCCTTTTTCCACCTCTCGGGTTAATCTTTGTTTTTAAGGAGAGCTGCACAATTATTTCATACCTCGTTATGTCACCTCGAGCCCAAGCCCATTGTCATAAACCTTAGGTACCCATACAACTATTTCTTAGTTTATTGCTTAAGTGTCCCTATCGTAAAAGTCTGGATTAGAGTATTGGGGTTTCCCCGAACATTCCAAAGAAAGGCCCCGATGTCCTTTCATCTCCGACATATATAATATTACAAATTATATGTATACGAAATTAATATTAGCACATAAACACGTGACGCACGTGTGTGAGTACACCTGGAGCATAAAACATCACGTTTATGATGGCAGTTAATTTTTTACAGTTATTTTATACATTTTTGGTTTTGGACAATCTCCGTTTGAGTGATTGTTTAAGAATATTATTGAAATACAACGATATTACACATGAGGTGATTATGTGAGTTGTGATTGCTACTGAAGAAACACTCGGGTATGTTTATCAGCAATTAATTTTATTAATGTTTAACAAAAAGGCGGTAAACAAAATAACAATTAACAGTCGATGGTTTTGTTTCCCACGAGAGACGTCACGCACTTCGCAGCTCGGAACCGAATGTCAACGCCCGTTGGCTGCGCTAGATACACTCGTTCCCGTCAGATCGCGAAAGTTAAGCAGCAGCGAGCACGGGGTGGTCTAGGATGGGTGGTTGATCACTCCGTGTGGCGTTGGCGAGGCGTGCTGCGGCCGTCGCGCCCCCCGGTGGGGTTCGGGCTTTGGGCGCCTGGCAGCTCAGCGCCTTGGGGCCGCCAAGCAGTCCGGTAGGGGAACCGGGCTGCTTAGCACGACGGCTCCGGCGACGAGGCGCGGTGTGACATGGCTACACACCGCCCCATTTAGCGGTGGTATTGAGCGCGGGGGAGGCCCGATCTAATCGCGACATCGGTTCCCGGGCTTCCCTCGGCCGCAGCCGGGATGGTCATCGTGGAGGTTTTAGTCAGTTGGAGTCCGACACTACCACGGCGCTTTCCCCAGATTTTCGTGCCGATTTCCTCCGCGTAAAATTAAAAAAAAGCTCGGAACCGAATGAATCTTTTTCGAGAGAACAAACGGATTCTTTCTTTAGATGCCCATCGATATGTTCACTAGCACGCGTCTATTAAATGTGCCGCGGTGGTTGCCGCATATGTGTTCTTCAGACGATTCGGCGGAAGAAGCATAGGGATATCGATGGTACATTGGGCTCGTCGATGTTACGCTTTGGCGGCCTAACGCTTTGTATCGCGAAGCTGACGGAAAGTTCCGTGGCGGGTGCCGCCACAGTACCCCCTTACCAGTGATAGCGTATTTAAAAAAAATCGTTCGTCGTCATTCGTACACTTTGTGAGAACAATTCCGCATGCGACGACTTTTAATGCCTAACTGAAACCTGTCTGAAACCAATCGGGAAATCGTCTCTTCGTCCTGAACACGTAACGTATCTATTCAGGCTGTTTTCTTTATTCGGCCGGTTGTCGTTAGTTGCGCCGTTCTCCTCGCTGGCGTTCGTCTGATCGGCAGTGTGTTCGTGACGTGACCTCACCGGAATCAACACGTTGCGAGTTTCGGCGGTTCTTTGTTCGGGGTCCTCCGGTACGATAAAGGCGGGCTTTAAGCGTCCTACGGAGACCGTTACGTCACGATTGTTTACTTTCAGCGTGTAAATCTTTTCGCCTCTTCAAACCACTTTAAACGGCCTCCTATCGCATCGTGGCGCAAGAATACGTACGGCGAAGATTCTAACTCGCGAAAAACAAAGGTCTTCTTTTCGCCGTGTCGCGTGACCGGGTGTGGCCTGATTTCCCCCATCCGTTTTTTAAGCCGATTCGTGTATTCCGAATTGGCCCGTTGGTTCGTCGATAAAAAGAATTCTGCCGGCAATCGTATGCCGGTGCCGTAAATCATATCGACCGCCGTTGCGTTGAGGTCCTTGATGGCGGTTCGAATGCTTAACAACACGATAGGCAAAATTTCGACCCAGTTGCTCGTGTTGTGACACTTAATCGCCGCTTTGAGTTGTCGATGTAGGCGCTCTACCATCCCATTGGACGCGGGATGATAGATTGCCGTGCTCAAATGTTTAACGCCGAGCAAGCGGCATAATTTCTCGAATAAACGCGATTCGAATTGGCGTCCTTGATTGATCGTAATTCGTAATCGACCAACGCGAAAAACGATCGATACACGTGCGACAATATCGGTATCCCTGCGAATATTGCATGACAATAATGTCCACATGTATATGCTCGAACCGGCCCGCTAAGGTTTCGAACGTTCCGACGGGTGAGGATACGTGATTGGTGATCTTGCATCGTTGACATGGGATGCATTGCCGTGTCCGTGTTCGGCATTCTTTGTTTATGGACGGCCAGACAAAACGCGTCGTTACCAGGTTTTGAGTGGCGCGCACCCCAGGATGAGAGAGTCCGTGGAACGACTTAAATACGTCGCGCCGCAAGGATTTCGGTACGTACGGCACAATGTCCCCTGATACGTCACAATATATTTCCCAGTCGTGATCAGGGAAACGCACCTTTTTTAACCGTAACGCGCATTTACCGGATTTGACTAACTCGCGTAGCTCGATGTCATTTCCCTGCGGTTCGGCGAGCGTTTGGTGGTCCACGGACATCCTCATCGCATCGATACGTGGCAGAGCGTCGGCTACGTTATTATCGAGCCTCTTTATGTACCGGATGTCAGTGGTAAATTGTCCGATGTAATGCAGGTGTCGGAACTGTCGCGACGAGCACTTGTCGAGATTCTGGTTAAACGCATACGTAAGGAGTTTGTGATCAGTGAGAATCACAAAATCTCTCCCTTCTATGGCGTGTCGGAATCGCTTGACCGCGGTGTACATAGCGAGTAGTTCGCGGTCGTACGCGCTTTATTTACGTTGGGCGGAGGATAGCGATTTCGTCGTAAAATCTAGGGATTGCCAGGTATCGTTGACGTGCTGTAGAAGTACCGCGCCTATGGCATAATAGGATGCGTCTACCGCGAAGCTGACGGGCGTGCCAGGCATTGGATGCGCTAACATTCGCGTCAGTTAAGGTGCGTTTCGTCTCGCGGAAGCTTTTTTCAGCTTGTTCGGACCACTCAATATACGCGTTGCGCTTCTTGGTGCCTTTCAACAAGTCGTTGAGTGATTGAAAAATTTTCGCGGCCCCCGGTATGTAATAACGTCGGTAGAAGTTGATCACGCCGAGGTACCTTCGTCGATCTTTCACGATCGAGAGTAACGGTACTATGGCGTCAACACGCTCGGCTAGCGGTTTGATTCCCTTCTCGTTCACGGTGTATCCCAAAAATGTGATTTCGTTCGCGCCAAATTCACATTTTGCCGGGTTGATAACTACGCCATACGCGTTTGGGCATTCAAATAAGATCCGCAAGTGCTCGCGGTGTAGCTCTTCGGTTTCAGAGGAAATCAGAAAGTCGCCGATATACGCATAAACGAAATCTAGCCCACGCGTGATCGGCCGGGAACGAGTGTTTCCAGCGCCAGGCGAGGCGGGAACTAGCAGCAGCTGCAGCAAAATGGAGGTTACGGAGGAATCTCCTGGAAGAGCGACGAGGGGTTCGCAGGGAACTGCAGACGGGTCGGAGAGCGCGTTTCTCGCTCCGGCCATGGTCGTCGATGCCGCATCATCGATGGTAAGGGGATTCCGGACGCGAGCGAGGTCCGACGACGAAGAGTCGGTTACCTTGTTCGCATCGCGCTCATCGCTGGCCTCGACGGCGTCCAGGGGAAAAAAGAGGAGGATAGCATGTACTACCCCGGACGTTTCCGAAGAGATGGCTCTGGAAGTGAGGAAAAACTCGGCGGCGGACACCAGTGCCGAATTCTTAAGGCACGTCGCTGAGATAGTGCGGGTTGCGCGACGACATCGTCCAACCTAAAAGCCACGTTTATCAAAGCTCTAAAGGACGCGACGAGTTACATCACCGCCGCATGGATGTTCGAGAGCACAAAAAAGTCCGGAACGACGCATAACAGCGGCATCGCAGCGACGAGGCTGGCTGAGGCTAGACTGTCTTCGTTGGAGGCGGAGAACGCGGCCGTTCGCCAAGAACTAGACAGAAGGATCGCCTCTGCTCACGAATGCCCGCGGTGCAGAGGCTCGGCCTCAGAGTCTGGCCGTCCTCCGCGGGAAGAAAAGAAGTTAGAGGAGTTTGGCCTCTGGATAATAAGGGCCATGGAGGAGCGCTTCGGCGGCCGACCATCACGCTCCCTGGAACCCCAGCGCAAGGCAAACCACCCTGCCACCCGACAAGCCACCCAGGTATCAGCGCTCCTGAGGGAGCGAGATGGTGGTGAATGGAGAGTGGTGGAGTCTAAAAAGAGGAGCCGGAAGAAAAAGAAGAAGAAGACGATCACCGCTGTAGAAGAGGCGAAGAAAGGGGCGACTGCGGATCCCACCGGCAAGGACAACAGGAGCGCCGGAAGCGAGCGTTGCCGTTACAAAAACAACAAGAAAGGGAACGATGCAGGCATCGAAGACGGCCTTGCTCCCACGCACACGGCGAACATCCGCGGTGACTCTGACGTTGAGCGAGGGAGCAAAGATGTCGTACGCCGACATCCTTGCACGGGCCAGGAAAAGTATCCCGTTGAAAGAGATTGGTGCTGATTCGCTCGACATGAAGAGGGCGATGACGGGCGCCATCATACAAAAGGTTCCGGGCTACAAGGACAGAAGGAAGGCATCCCTGCTGGCAAGACGCCTGGCCGAGGTGCTGGATCCGGCTACTGTGAAACGGTTCTGTTGGTGAAGTAGCTCCGGGTTAAGCTGTACAGGTTGTCGGGGCATCCTCTTCTCTTCAGCTCGTGCATTACGTTTGGCCACCACACGTTGTCGAAGGCTCCTGATATGTCGAGCGCGATTGCTAGGACGTATTTCCGGTCGCTTATTTGTGCTGCTAACTCCCGGAGATGGATTATCGCGTCCGTCGTTGATCTCCCCGGGCGAAAGCCGTATTGCCTATCTGAGGTCAGCTCATGATGGTGGAAGAGGATCGACATTTTGGCAGCCATCAGACTTTCCAGCAATTTGCCCACCATGGAGAGTAGGCAGATCGGTCTGTAGGACTTCGGGCTGCTTCTGTCTCGCTCCGGTCCTTTTGGGATGGTGATGAGGTTTCCCACCTTCCAGATTTTCGGGAATATTCCCCAGGCGAGGCAGCCGTTCATTGTCTTCAGCATCTCCTGATGGAGCACTCCCCAGGCGCGCTGAATCACTT
>JACXIW010001309.1:582395-593822 GCA_014825925.1 Bombus breviceps | reverse complement strand
CTGGCTGTGGAAACGACCAACACAGCAAACATAGATAGATGACTGAAAAGGAAACACCCAACAGATCTCACAAAGGATATAACCTAATACACAGGATGATGGAAACCCGCTGGGGGTAACCATCCACATGCTATATTTTTCTCTAAGCTACAATATTTTATCAAATGTCCTACTGGACAAATTGTAAAATTTAAATAAAGCAAATAAAAACAAGAAATACTATTACTCCGTACCTTTGTGAGGCAAAACGTTCATCCCTTGGTCGCAGTTACGTTTGGCGACTGATTGTCGCCTCGAGCCCAAGCTCATTATCACAAATCTCGAAAAACTACAATCGGATTGAGTGATGATTAATTATGGATGTGGTAGAATCTAGATTAAAGTGTTAAGGGATTTTCTCGGAATTCCTAAGGGAAAGCTCCGATGTTCTTTCATCTCCGACATATATATAGTGTATTAAATTTATTCGAAAGTGTTCGAATAGTTTATTGGACAAAGTGATCGATTCGAACTGTACGTAGTTCATGACGGTGACTCGGCCGTCTGACGAGCGCATGTTCCACTGTTGCAGAGTTTTTCATTGGTCGGAGCTGTGTAAGATATTTTGTGTATCTGGAAATTTAACGCAAAGATACGTTGATCGCACATTGCGGTAAATACAGCACGAAAGGTAATTCTAATTATTTCATATCCAGTTATAGGTTATCTTATCGGTTTGTTTTCCTTGGTATAAATTGCGCTGCGAGCATGGATGGACGATGCATCTGGAGAACTAGACTGTGACGAATAACAAAAAGCAGCAAGAAGATTAACAAGAGAAAGAAGGAAAAGAGCGTTTAATCGTTGATAATGAGAAAATGTATTATCTGGTTGGTTGCGTGCCAGCGTGGGAGGAAGAGTGTGAAACGAGAGAAGGGCAGGGAGAAGTATCTTGTGAATGTGCAAATAAGAAGTGTAAATAAAATCGTTTGGAAATGTGAAATGTTCTGCGTAAAACAAGTAATGATAAGAACATAAAAACATAGGATGAAAAGACGAGGTGTGTAATAAATATGCGTAAATAAAATAAACACGTTGCTAATGTCACGTAAACTTCAGGGTTGGATAATAAGAGAAAAGAATGTTGAGCCGTAACCCAACTATTAATCTTTTTTCATCAAACTTTATTATAAATTTACCACTTACAAGCAATAGAATGACACTGAACCGGAGGAAGGGGCTGTGCAAGAACTGCCCGAGCTGTTTGAAGTCTCGGCTTATATACATTTTGATTTGAGGATGTTGAGGGGCTCGGTGTAAGTTGTAATGTGGAGAAGTGTTCGAAGGTCAGGGTCGGGGTCGATGTCTTATCTATGATGTAGACTAAGGTGTGTCATAGCTTCTGTGTAGGTTATGATGATAGGGTGGTGATGTGTCCAAGGGAATTCGAAGCTCGGTGGTCGATATCCTATCTTTGATGTGGACTAAGGTGCGTCACAGTCTTGGTGTAGGCTGAAGGAGGGTCGCCCCTTGGACTCACCAACGGCGTATAGACCGGTGTGCCTGCTGGACGAGGTAGGCAAACTCCTTGAAAGAAAAATCGCCATCCGTCTGGAGGCCCATATATCACAGCGGGTGCCCGGATGGCACTACAGCCAGTACGGTTTTCGATGGGGCCGCTTGACCATAGATGCCGGTGAATTGTGTAAGGGACATGGCGGAGGCCATGGTGTCACAGAACGGGGTGGCGTTGGCGGTCTCATTGGACGTAACAAACGCCTTCAACGCCATTCCCTAGGACGTGATAGTGGAGGCGCTGGAACGCTTTGAGGTATATCCCTACCTTGTCCGCCTCATCCGGGCCTATCTGAGTGACTGGTGGGTCACCTACAGGGACAATAGAGAGGAAGAAGCACGAAGGTTGGTTGAGCGGGGTGTTCCGCAGGGTTCTGTGTTGGACCCATCTTGTGGATCACGGCGTATGACTCGGTCCTTCACTGCCCCCCGCCTCCGGCCACGGGCATCGTCTGCTACGCCGATGACACTTTGATCCTGGCCAGGGGACGATGGTTCTATGAGACACTACAACTCGGGGAGATTACCGTGGCGAGCGCGGTCCGCGCCATTCAGGAACTAGGCTTGAGCGTGTCATCTGTCAAGTCTGAAACCATGTGGTTCTTCGACCAACACCGCAGAGGAATCCCTCCTCCTAGCCTCAGTGTGAACATCTGCGGAGAGAAAGTACAGGTGGAGCCCCAGATGAAATACCTGGGCCTCACGGTCGACAGCCAATGGACGTTCGGGCCGCACTTTGATCTCCTGGTCCCCAAAGTAACGGCCGCAGCGAACGCCTTATGCGGCCTATTGCCAAACATTGGCGGGGCTGGAGTCGAAGTTCGTCAATTGTACGAGGAAGTGGTTCGATCTAGGGTCTTGTACGGGGCCCCGGTGTGGGCAGAAGATCTGCTGAGGAATCGTCGCAGCTTACTACTACTGAGGAGGTTGCAGAGGATTACCTCTGGCGTCGCTTCTTCATTACTATTCGTTACTATATTTTCACTATCGTTAATATTTCGATATTAATATCGTTTAATTAATACACATTTATTTAACGATTCATTGAACATTAAGATAATGAAATTAAATGGATTTCTGAAATTTTTTATAATAAATGGTACTATTACCGGTAACTAGAACCGGTACCGGTAATCGTAAGCTTTTGTAATAAATATTGAGATTGATTGTGCTTCCATTTAATTACAATATACGTTTGTTTTAACTTCTTCTAGTTATTTTTCTTTGTGCAGGTTATTGGTCGATAGCGGGGATAATATACAATTAAGAGAAATATTAATATATGGACGTAACGACCATTAATTAATACGATGAATTTTCATGGAAATTTGATAATATTTAATTTATCTTAACTAAGACAGCCGTGTATAAACGATTCTATCGTTCATTTTATTCGAGCACGGGTAACATTTGATATATGATTTATATTTAATATTACATATTAAAAGATCTGGGATCTCTCGCCATTAGTGTTGTGTATTGCTTAATACAGTGTATACCTGTCGGTTTGCACTATGTCAACTCTTTTCCTCGTCAAATCCAATGCAATTACCGTTTTCAATTTTCAAGGCCAAATATTCAATTGAACGTATCTCCGCTGCTATTGGGAATAAACCGACAGATCGATGTAACGTAATACTATAATACGTTATTCCCTTATACTGTAGTAATATATAACGTTATACGTTTTAACGTAATTCTATGTAAAGTTATACTGTATTAGGTAGTAGTATATAACGTTATACGTTATAACGTAATACCATATAATGTTATACGACATACTGTAACATTTTATAACGATACACGTCACATTGTAATACTCTATAACGTTACACATTATACTCTAACACTATATAACGGTATACGTTATACTCTAACTGTACATAACGTAACGTAATACTATATAACGTTATACGTTATAACAAAACACTATATAACATTATACGTTATAACGTAACACTATATAACGTTATACGTTATAACGTAACACTTTTCTTTTTCTTTTTTATTTTTTTTTCGTGGGGGAATCCTCACGGACACTCTGCTACCGCTGCCGAAGCAGCTGCAGCCGAATAGTGTCGGACGCTTACCGACTAAAACCCCACAGTTTTTAGGTCGTCCCGACGTTTAGAGGAGGTGCACCCGGGTTATCTTGCGAAATCTACCGGGGGTGCCCCTCGTCGGCTATCTCCCTGATAGGTGTTGCAGGGAGGCTTCCCGAGATAGGCCGCCAGGGGGAAAAATGCCCCCTAACGCCGCCTTCCCTGGTCTGACGGGCGCCCAGGACGGCGGCGGCGGGGTGGTGTGGCCGCGACCCAGCCGCGTGCAGTATCCCTCCATAGCGTCGTCCTCGCTGGATCGCGCGTTCTCACTCTGTTTCCTTCCGCCCGCTCCTTCTCCAGCATCACTTGTTTGCAGTAGGAGCGGACGGCGTTGATCTCCTGCGGCCCTCTGGGCATGGTCTCGACGGCCGCTTCAGGGGCCAAACTCTCGCCGATGTCGAGCTGCAGGACGCGTCGCGGTATCGCCCACGCTGGGCAGAACTCCAAGGTGTGTTTTGCCGTGTCCTCCTCTTCCTGGCAATGGCGACAGATGGAGGTAACCTCCAGCCGAATCCTTAGCAGATACTCGCCGATAACTCCGTGGCCGGTGAGCACCTGCGTCATCCTGAAGGTCAGCGGGGCCCCGCCTCGGTCTCTCCAGACTTCCCAGTTGGGGAGCACGGTGCGTACGACCCTGTGCGGCCGCACAGCGTCTTCCGAGACCAGTTGAGAGCGCTACCGCTCCCACGTCTCCAGCTTCGCCTCCTCCCGAACGTTCGGCGCCGACTGGCTGTCGGTCGGCGACGGCGTCGTTCTCGTACGGCCGTCCAAGTGCAAGGCCCACAGATGATCGCACACCCGTCGGAGCTCAAGGGCCCGCAGCTCAAGGAGCACGGTCGCCGCCGCGTAAGATATCGTCCTATATCCCCTCGCTATGCGGATAGCGGTAGTTCTCTGCAGCCTCCTCAGCAGGATTATGTTATGGCGGCTTGCCATCAGATCTTCGGCCCATACGGGAGCTCTGTAGAGGACTCGGGTCCGGACGACTCTCTCGTACAGTCGATGAAACCTCAAACATGCTCCGCCGATGTTCGGTAGTAAGCCGGATAAAGCGTTGGCTGCGGCTGTCACCCTCGGGACTAGAAGCCGGAAACGCGGCCCGAAGGACCATCCACTGTCTATGGTGAGACCCAGGTATCTCATCTGGCGTCTCATCGGGACCTCTTCTCCGTTGACGATTCCGGACAGTCTAGGGGGGGGGGATTCCGCTTCGATGGCGGCCGAAGAACCACAGGATCTCGAACTTGGCCGGGGACACGCTCAAGCCGAGGCCCTGGATGACGCGTACTGCACATGCCACGGCGGCCTCTGCGAGGTTCACGGTCTCGTCCCAGCAACGTCACCCGGCCAGGACAAAGGTATCGTCGGCGTACCACACATGCCTGTGCCCGGAGGCATAGGACATTGAAGAACGGAGTCGTAGGTCGTGATCCACAAAATAGGTACCAGCACCGAACCCTGCGGAACGCCGCGCTCGACTGGTCTTCTTTCTTCCCCGTTCTTGCCGGAGTAGGTGATCCACCTATCGTTGAGGTACGCCTGGATGACCCCTACTAGATACGCGGGTACCTCGAAGTATAGCAGGGCCACCACTATCCTGGCCCAGGGAATGGCGCTGAAGGCGTTCGTGACGTCCAAGGAGACTACTAACTCCATCCCTTCCCGGAAAACCATGTCCTCCACTATGGACATCACCTGTCATACCGAATCCACTGTCGAGCGCCCTCCGCGAAATCCATACTGGCTATCGTGCCATCCAGGCACCAGCTCCGCCATATGGGCCTCCAGACGGGCTGCAATCACCATCTCAAATAACTTGCCCACCTCGTCGAGCATGCATACCGGCCTATAGACGGACGGCGAGTCCAGTGGACGACAGCCTTTCCGCAATAAAATAAGATTATAACGTAATACTACATAACGTTAAACGTTATAATGTAATACTATGTAACGTTATACGTTATAACGTAATAATATATAACGTCTTACGTGACAACCTTATAATACATATAGTTATACGTTATAACGTAACGCTGTATGACATTATCCGATATAACGCAATACTTCATATAGTTAAACGTTATAACGTAACACTATATAATGTTATACGTTATAACATAATACTATAACGTTATACGATATAACGTAATACTACATAACGTTATAAGTTACAACCTCATACTACATAACGTTATAACGTATTACAACATACGTTACATCGTAATTCATTACAACGTTACACTTCATGAGTTAATACCACATAACGTTATACGTTATAACGAAATACTATATGACGTTAAACCTTATAATGTAGTACTTCATACCGTTATACGTTATAACGTAATAATATATCACGTTATACGTAAAAACGTAACACTATATGACATTATTCGTTATATGTAATACTTCACATCATCATACGTTACAATGCCACATTACGTTATACGTTATAACGTAATACTACATAACGTTATACGTTACAACATAATACTACATAACGTTATACGTTATAACGTAACACTATATAACGCTATACGTCATAACGTAATAATGTATAATGTTATACGTTATAACGTATAACTACATAACGTTATAGGTTATAACGTATCACTATATAACATCATACGTTATAACGTAATATTACATAACGTTATACGTTATATCGAAATATTTCATAACGTTATACGCTATAACGTAACACGACATAACGTTGTACGTAATAACGAATCAGTATATAACGATATACGTTATAACGTTATTCTTCATGTCTTTATACATTATAACGTATCACTATATAACATTGTACGTCATAACGTAATACTACATAACGATATACGTTATAACGTAATATTTCATAACGTTATAACTTATAACGTATTATTACATAATGTTATACGTTATAACGTAGCACGACATAACGTTGTACGTTAAAACGAATCACTATACAACGTTATTCGATATAACGTAACACCACATAACATTATGCGTTATAACATAACACTATACAACATTATACGATATAACGTAACACTATATAATGTTATACGTTATACCGTATCACTACATAACGTTATACGCATTAACGTATCAGTGCATAACGTTATTCGTTATAACGTCATACTTCATGCCTTTATACGTTATAACATATCAATATATAACGTTATACGTTAAAACGTAATACTACATAACGATATACATTATAACGTAACTCAATATAACGTTACACATTATAACGTATCACTATATAACGGTATACATTATGACGTAATACTACATAACGTTATTCGTTATAACGTATCAGTGTATAACGTTATTCGTTATAACGTTATACTTCATGTCTTTATACGTTATAACGTATAACTATATAACGTTATACATTATAACGAATCACTACATAACGTTATACGTACTAACGTAACGCTTCATAACGATATTCGTTATAACGTAACTCTATGTAACGTTATACGTTATAACGTATCACTACATAACGTCATACGTTATAAGGGAACACTATATAACGCTATACGTCATAACGTAATAATGTATAATGTTATACGTTATAACGTATCAATACATAACGTTATAGGTTATAACGTATCACTATATAACATCATACGTTATAACGTAATATTACATAACGTTATACGTTATATCGTAATATTTCATAACGTTATACGTTATAAAGTAGCACTATATAACGTTATTCGATATAACGTAACACGACATAACGTTGTACGTTATAACGAATCAGTATATAACGATATACGTTATAACGTTATTCTTCATGTCTTTATACGTTATAACGTATCACTATATAACATTGTACGTCATAAGGTAATACTACATAACGTTATACGTTATAACGTAATATTTCATAACGTTATACGTTATAACGTAATATTTCATTACGTTATACGTTATAACGTAACACTATATATCGTTATACGTTATAACGGTATACGTTATAATGTGTCACTACATAACGATATGCGTTATAACGTATCACTACATAATGGTATACGTTATAACGTAATACTACAGAACGTTATAAGTTATAATGTATCACTATATAACGTTACACGTTATAACGTAATAGTGTATAACGTAACACGACATAACGTTGTACGTTATAACGTAATAGTGTATAACGTAACACGACATAACGTTGTACGTTATAACGTATCAGCGTATAACGTTATTCGTCATAACGTTATACTACATAATGTTATACGTTATAACGTATCACTATATAACGTTATTCGTTATAACGTTATACTTCATGTCTTTATACGTTACAACGAATCACTATACAACGTTATTCGATATAACGTAACACCACATAACATTATGCGTTATAACGTAACACTATACAACATTATACGTTATAACGTAACACTATATAACGTTATACGTTAAAACGTAATACTACATAACGATATACATTATAACGTAACTCAATATAACGTTACACGTTATAAAGTATCACTATATAACGGTACACATTATGACGTAATACTACATAACGTTATACGTTATAACGTATCAGTGTATAACGTTATTCGTTATAACGTTATACTTCATGTCTTTATACGTTATAACGTATCACTATATAACGTTATACGGAATAACGTTATACTCCATGTCTTTATACGTTATAACGTATCACTATATAACGTTATACGTTATAACGTAATACTACATAAAGATATACGTTATAACATATCCGTATATATCGTTATTCGTTATAACGTAACACGACCTAACGTTGTACGTTACAACGAATCACTATATAAAGTTATTCGATATAACGTAACACCACATAACATTATACGTTATAACGTAACACTATACAACATAATACGTTATAACGTAGCACTATATAATGTTATACGTTATACCGTATCACTACATAACGTTATACGTTATAACGTAACACTATATAACGTTATACGTCATAACGTAATAAACTATAATGTTATACGTTGTAACGTATTACTACATAACGTTATACGTTATAACGTATCACTACGTAACGTTATACGTTATAACGTATCACCATATAACATTATACGTCATATCGTAACGCAATATAACGTTACACGTTATAACGTAGCACTATATAACGTTATTCGATATAACGTAACACGACATAACGTTGTACGTTATAACGAATCAGAATATAACGATATACGTTATAACGTTATTCTTCATGTCTTTATACGTTATAACGTATCACTATATAACATTGTACGTCATAACGTAATACTACATAACGTTATACGTTATAACGTAATATTTCATAACGTTATACGTTATAACGTAATATTTCATAACGTTATACGTTATAACGTAATATTTCATTACGTTATACGTTTTAACTATATATCGTTATACGTTTTAACGGTATACGTTATAATGTGTCACTACATAACGATATACGTTATAACGTATCACTACATAATGGTATACGTTATAACGTAATACTACAGAACGTTATAAGTTATAATGTATCACTATATAACGTTACACGTTATAACATAACACTATATAACGTTACACGTTATAACGTAATAGTGTATAACGTAATACGACATAACGTTGTACGTTATAACCTAATAGTGTATAACGTAACACGACATAACGTTGTACGTTATAACGTATCAGCGTATAACGTTATTCGTTATAACGTTATACTACATAACGTTATACGTTCTAACGTATCACTATATAACGATATTCGTTATAACGTTATACTTCATGTCTTTATACGTTATAACGTATCACAATATAACGTCATACGTTATAACGTAATACTACATAACGATATACGTTATAATATAACACTATATAACTTTAGACGTTATAACGTAATATTACGTAACGTTATTCGTTATAACGTAACACGACATAACGTTATTCGTTATAACGTATCAGTGTATAACGTTACACGTTATCACGTAATAATACATAACGTTATACGTTATAGCGTAACACTATATAACGTTACACGTTATAACGTAATATTACGTAACGTTATTCGTTATAACGTAACACGACATAACGTAGTACGTTACAACGAATCACTATATAACGTTATTCGATATAACGTAACACCACATAACATTATACGTTATAACGTAATATTACATAACGTTATGCGTTATAGCGTAATATTTCATAAGGTTATACGTTATAACGTAACACAACATAACGTTATTCGTTATAACGTATCACTGTATAACGTTACACGTTATCACGTAATAATACATAACGTTATACGTTATAGCGTAACACTATATAACGTTACACGTTATAACGTACTATTACGTAACGTTATTCGTTATAACGTAACACGACATAACGTTGTACGTTACAACGTATCACTGCATAACGTTATTCGATATAACGTAACACCACATAACGTTATATGTTATAACGTATCACTATATAACGTTATGCGTTATAACGTAATACTATATGACGCTATACGTTATAACGTAACACTATATAACGTAATTCGTTGAGAGGTTATACTATACAACGTAATACATTATAACCTTATATTGTATAATTTAGCACGTTAAAACGCCATTCTATATAATATGTTAAAACGTCATACCATATAATGAATTACTTTGCATTAATTAGAAGTTTAACGAGGGTAACGACCAGGAAAACAGAAAGAACCTGGAGGTGTTCGGAAGGTATTTTCATATATATGTCTTTCGAGCTTAAGAAATTACGAATTACGTTGCATTAATTAGAAGTTTAACGAAGGTAACGACCAGGAAAACAGAAAGAACCTGGAGGTTGTCAGAAGGTATTTTCATATACGTGCCTTTCGAGCTTAAGAAATTACGAATTACGATCGATTTATGGGAAGTATAACGAGGGTAACGACCAGGAAAACAGAAAGCACCTGGAGGTGTTCAGAAGGTATTTTCATATATATGTCTTTCGAGATTAAGAAATTACGAATTACGTTGCATTAATTAGAAGTTTAAGGAGGGTAACGACCAGGAAAACAGAAAGGACCTGGAGGTGTTTAGAAGGTATTTTCATATATATGCCTTTCGAGCTTAATAAATTACGAATTACGATCGATTTATAGGAAGTATAACGAGGGTAACGACCAGGAAAACAGAAAGAACCTGGGGGTGTTCAGAAGGCATTTTCATATATATGTCTTTCGAGCTTAGGAAATTACTAATTACGTTGCATTAATTAGAAGTTTAACGAAGGTAACGACCAGGAAAACAGAAAGAACCTGGAGGTGTTCAGAAGGTATTTTCATATATATGTCTTTCGAGCTAAAGAAATTACGAATTACGATCGACTTATAGGAAGTATAACGAGAGTAACGACCAGGAAAACAGAAAGAACCTGGAGGTTGTTAGAAGGTATTTTCATATACGTGCCTTTCGAGCTTAAGATATTACGAATTCCGATCGATTTATGGGAAGTATAAGGAGGGTAACGACCAGGAAAACAGAAAGAACCTGGAGGTGTTCAGATAGGTTAGGTTAGGGTTAGGTTGGGGTTAGGTTGGGGTTAGGTTGGGGAGCATGAGGCGGTATGGGTTCTCGGGGCGTAGGACCACGCCCTGGGAAACCCCGATGAATCTGATATTCTCTTACAGTCGGGTGGCGGCTGGTCGGTGCCTCTGGCACCCGTCAGTTCGCCGATCCGATGCGGAGAATTTCGGAGAAGTTGGTGGGCCCATACCCGTCAAGACCACTCACCTCACCTTCTCGCGGGGCTCCCTGTCACC
>JACXIW010001309.1:554031-573387 GCA_014825925.1 Bombus breviceps | reverse complement strand
TGTCTTGCGCTGCTGCTAACGTTCGATGATCTACCGCGTTTTCGATTGTCTCGATACGGGATAGCGCGTCGGCTACGTCATTTTCTGCGCCTTTTACGTGCCGGATATCTGTTGAGAATTGGGCTATGTAGTCGAGGTAGCGGAATTGTCGTGGCGAACATTTTTCGAGTTTTTGGCGAAATGCGTAGACGAGGGGTTTTAGGTCTGTGTATATTACAAATTCTCTACCCTCGACGGCGTGTCGAAAGCGTTTTACGGCGGTATATATCGCAAGCAGTTCGCGATCGTAGGCGCTATATTTTTGTTGCGCGGATGTCAGGGATTTCGTTGCGAATCCTAGCGGTTGCCATTTGTCGTTCACGCGTTGTTGTAAAACGGGTATCGGATGTGCTAACAGTGTAGCGTTCGCGAGGGCGCGTTTTGATTTCTCGAAGCTGTTTTCCTCGCGGTTGGACCACTCGATGGGGGCGTTGCCCTTCTTCGCGCCTTTTAGCAAGTCGTTGAGCGGTTGCAATATTTTTGCGGCCCCCGGTATGAAACGTCGGTAGAAGTTAATCATACCGATGTACCTACGTAATTGTTTAATGTTCGCGGGCTTCGACATTTTAATAATCGCCTCGACTCGCTCGGTTGGTGGCTTAATGCCGTCGGCGATCGTGATCAGCGTCTCAGGCCTCTTATCCTGGACTGAGGCCAGGATGCGCTGCATGTGTACCGGGAGTCGACCTTCCCAGATAGTCCGGATGAGGTCGTCCGTTGCTGCTGGAGTAGCGAGGCTCCTCAGATCCCGGTAGAATTGGGAAGGCGTCCTGTCGCCCATTTGCTCGTTCTCGATCATTTTACGCAGACGTTTATCGTCTGATTCGCGCAACCTCTTGCTGAGTTCCTTTTTGAGGAACTCGTACTGCCCGCTCGCGGGTGGGTTGGTTATATTGTCCCGGATGATACTCACGTGTGGTCTGTCGATGTTTGCGAAGGCGGCGTTATACTTTGCTTCCTCGCTCGTGATCCGGGCGTGTTTGAACTGTGCCTCCAGCACGCCAAACCACAACTCTACGTCTTCCGCCCAGAACGGTGGTATTCGGAGCTGAGCGTTCACCGCGTCTACGCTACCGAGCTCGTCTTTGTCGGGACTTGCCATTTTGGGACGCACTAACCTACACAGTGTCTTCACAAGCACTTCACGGTTACCTCTATTGCTCGAATCACGTCGGGGTCACCAATTTGTAGGAGATTGAATACTACGATACTCGTGTGACAAGCACTCAAATGTATTTACAATATGAAGTCTATATACAAATTAAAATCCAGAACGGATAATACAAGGAATAGCTGTTAAGTCGCAAATCGGTGTGTCTACGTCGTCGTAACGGTTTCAACTGACCATCTACCATCGCGTCCGTTTCTTATGCCAGTCGACCAGGAAGACAGAAAGGTCGAATTCGTCTTTTGTTCGACGGTTACAAGTAGCGGCGTTTGTTTACCTTTCTTATGTGTAACCTAATGATCGTCCTACTCCGAGGTGAACAGCGTGACTCATGTGCCGCTACAAATGTTTGGTGGTATCCGTTTTCGCAGTGTAAATGTAACATGGTCGGATTTGTGGCGGTTTGCTTTTATTTGTTTACCTTGCAGTCAGTTTCCTATTTTTGTGATATGTTCTTGTAATAATGTGACTGCTGTTTCCGGGTTAGTGTGCCTGACTAGTACAGCTGTGTCGTCCGCGAATGTCAGTATTTTGCTATTGGTAGTTGACCGTGTATATTGTGTATTGCGAATGTCAGTATTTTGCTATTGGTAGTTGTTGGTATGTTGGCCGTGTACATTATGTGTAGTATTGGTCCTAAGACGCTTCCTTGCGGAACCCCTGCCTTGATGTCTTTAACTTCAGAGTATGTGTCGTTGATTTTTATCACGAAGGTTCTGTTGCTTAAGTAAGATTTTATTAATTGGTATATTTGCTCCGGGAATTGTTTTCTAATTGCTTGAAGTAGGTTTTCGTGGTTTATTTTGTCAAATGCTTTCTCGATGTCCATAAAGAGGCCTGTGCAGTATTGTTTGTTTTCTAATGCTAATATTATTTCATTAATGAGCCTGTGCATTTGCTCTATTGTGGAGTATTTGTTTCTGAATCCAAATTGGTGATCTGGTATTAATTTTTTTTCCTCTATTATTGATTTTAGGTGGACGTATATTATTTTTTCTAGTATTTTGGGAAACACGGAAAGTAGTGAAATTGGTCTGTAAGATGCTGTTTGGTGTGGATCTTTTCCTGGTTTATGTAACATGATTATCTGTGCTAGTTCCCATAGTTTAGGATAATATTGGATTCTTAATATTGCGTTGTATATTATTGTGATTAATCGTATCGCTTTTGGAGGAAGATTTTTCAACATTTTACCATTGATTGGATCTATTCCTGGTGCTTTGTTGTTTTTTGTTTTTTCGATTATGTTTCTAATTTCTTGTGCCGTTGTTTTAGTTATGGTGTATTGCTTGTCAGATGCGGTATTAATGGTTAGCATATCCTCGACCGTATGTCGATTGAGGTTACTGTTGGTGATATTATGTGGTGTGAATGTGTCGCATAGGTGGTTGGAAAATTCTTCTGCCTGCTCTTCGTTGCTTCTGGCCCATGTGTTGTCCATTTTTCCTGATTGCTGGGATTGATTTTATTATTTTCTTAACTTTCTTAGTGACTTTCTATAGGGAGTAGTTGGTATTTTCGTGCGCGGATAGTGATTCGATGAATTTTGAGAATTCGTTATTATGATGTTCCTTTATTTTGTTCTTTAATTCCTTTGTAAGTTTATTTAGGTTTTTCTTGTTTTCTCGTGTTCTCTGTTTTTGCCATTTTGCTTTCGCTTTTCTTTTTTCCCTGATTTTATCTAGGATGTCCTGTGAAATACTTTTTTTGATTGCCTGCTATTTGATTCATAGGTGGTGGTTGCCCACGCTGCTTCCTGTACAATTTCTGTCATATTTGCTACTGCCTGATCAATGTGTTCAGGTGTTTTCAATGAGATATTGCAGTTGATTTTGTTTTCTATTAGCTCTTCAAATGTTTGCCAATTGGTGGTTTTATTGCAGAGCGACTCTGACTTGATATAAAGAAGTGGTTTGCTTGAATATTCTATTATAATTGGTGTATGCTCGGAGTTAAGCTCAAGGCTGGTTGCTATTTTTAATTTGCTTACATTTACTCCTTTTATTACTGCGAAGTCCAGCAAGTTAGGTATTTTATTGAGGTCTGTCGGCCAGTACGTTGGTATTCCTGTAGATAGTACGTTGAGGTTGCAGCTTCTAATGTATTTTTCTAACATTCTACCTCTCGGCGTGTTAATTCTGGAACCGCATAATACGTGCTTTGCGTTAAAGTCTCTTGCTGCTATATATTTGTCACCTAAGGTTTGAAAGTATTCTTCCCATTTTTTGAATGTCATTTTATGTCTCGGAGGTACATATACTGATGAAATCTGGAAGAAATTGTCGTTGGTTTGTATTGTGACAGTGGTTGCTTGTATGTGTTCTTGATTTGTTTGACTATGTAGGTGATGCTTGATGTCATTTTTTATTATTACTGCAGTTCCTCCATGTGCTTTACCTGAGGGGTGTTTGGTGTCGTAGACGGTGTAGTGAGGTATTTTTATGTAATTTTTTACAGTGAAATGTGTCTCTGAGACAAGTAATATATCAATATTATTTTTGTACAAAAATGTTTTAGTTTCGAGGGCACGTTGTTGCAAGCCATTGGAGTTCCAGGCTGCCATTTTCAGCGTGTCCGTTTATTTTTTGCTTAGCATGTTTGTAAGCAGTTGTATCATGACTGTGGTTTGATGAGCTTGCTGTCTGAGGACTTCATTTTGTTCACTTATCATTTTTGTCATTAATTCGGAGTTTTTGATGGATTCTTTTAGCAGCTCCTTTATTTCTGTAGCGTCATTGTTGTTATTGTTCTGATCTTTTGTGATCGTTGCTTGGCAAATGTTTTGGGTAGTTTGCGCATAACTTCGGTTACCTTGGGAATCCATTTTTCTGTTTATAGCATTTGCTTCATATTGTGCTTTCAATGTTGTTTCGTTATCCGTTATTTTTTGTTGTGTTTGGTAGTTGTATGATCTTTTGCGAAGTGGTGGAAACAGCTTACGTTGTATCTGTTTCCTTATTTTACAACCTTTGTAACTGGCTGGTTGTTTCCGTTGCAGTTGTAGCATCTGACTTCTTCTATTTTGCCTGTGTATGGGCAGTGAATTGTTAAGTAATTTCTTGCACATTTAACACATGCCGGGCTTCTGTTACAATAATTTTTTGTGTGTCCGTATTGTTGACATCGCATACATTGTGGTATATCCTTTTTGTAGCGCGGTGGCTCCACTGTTACAGTTGTTTTTACTATTTTTTTTATTTCAAAGATTTCTTTGTTATTTATTCTGGGTTCCAGTTCTATTACGAATAATGGTAAAGGCTGCTTCGTATCGTATCTTATCATATTGTTTATTGTTCTACTTTGATGGCCAATTTTTTCCAATTCTTCACTTAATTTTTTTGTGTTAGTTTTTAGGTGTAAACCTCTTATAACTATTTTATAGCTCCTTTCCGTTTTGAGCTGATATGTGTGGTATATAGCGTTTTTTTCTTTTAATTCTTTTATCACTTTCCTATACATTTCTGGAGTGTTAGTTTGAATTTTAACTTGTTCAAGTTTTGTTTGTTTAATTGTGTAATTATCATTCCCGACTATATTGCTTAATAGTTCAATAGGCGGGTCTATTATTTGAGCCTCCACGAATATTGGTGGTGGTTTTGTTATTTGCTTTGGTGGTTTGGTTTTTGTTATTGAATCTGCTGCATTATAACTTTTCTACACTTTCACTGTTCTCAACACTTGAAACACCCGACTGCGGCACACGACCGCTCGCACATGTCTGTTCACCTCGGCCGCCCAAGGAGGAATGAATGTAGTAATGTAGCAGAAGAAGTAGTTGACTCTCCTGGTGTAGAAGAAGTAGAAGTTAAGTTGACCCTCCTGATGTCGTAGAAGAAGTAAAGTCCGTTCTCGTGTTATTACGGGGGAAAGCTTGATATAGGTGTGCCTTTTGAACTAAGAACGCGGATTCGTGTTCACACTTTTCGTTAGAAAAGTGAAGGTTACGGTCCGCGATGCCCATTGGTTATAGCCAATGTTAATAAATGAAGATTGGAGGTGGAAGCCTTCTACCGACGTAGCGCGTGGGTGACCTTGTTCATGGGAAGAACCTGCTTTTCCGTTAAACAAATATCCACTTTTTCCGTTCGGTAACCATCCGCTCTCTCCGTAATTTTTAAGAGCGCCTAAAAAACCCAAGGACCTTTCTAAGAACCAGCCATAAACCGAAAACATTCCAGGATTAGAAAATCCTTCAGGATAAACAGATTAACTTAAAAAACATGTGTTAAAACAATTAAGTTAAAAAGTTAAAATTTATGGTGGGTCCTTAGATTTATTGAGGGTCGAAATGACAGTACGTGGGCCGTAGGCTGCCAGGCAATGAAAGACGTCGCATGAACCATCTCACGCGACGTAACACTACGAAATAATAGCATATTCGAAATTCTATAAATACTAAAAAGATCAAAATGTCGTCATCAAATTTTTAGAAGAGGTTAACAAGGTTCAAGGGTGACCACTGGTGTGTGTGTTCCTTCGTGAAGCTCGAGAAGCTCATTCGCATTCGCAATAAATCTAACTTTGTCCGCATATCGCCTGTAAAACGCGTACGACAAATGTTCGCTATATCTTCACACGATAGTCCATCTGCGCAATGTTCCGTTGCTTTTAAATACGGGCCACGTAGATAATGTCGTTCATTTAATCTACCACAACTCTTTCCCAATCGGCTTGTAAATTTAGACACTTTTCTTTTATCCTTCATACTGGACGTTTTTTCGACCACTCGCGGGGAGACGCGGTCGCGAGAATACGTGTCAACGGGAGGCGTAAGTTCCCGTTACGATTGCAAGAATCGACACCACGAGATAGATCGATCCCCTGATTTCGGTTAGGAGAATAGGAGTAGTTGAGGGAGTATAACACTGCGATTTACAGGATTATAGATTTTATATTTTTCAACAAGTAATACACTGCGAACTTAACACGATATCTAGAGGTGACTGCTCGGAGGATAGGAGCACAAGTCAGGTGTTGACTGTAAGAGGATTTTAAGAATAGTAACTGTGCGTTCTCGTAGCATTACGGAAGAAAGCTCGGTGTGGGTGTCCCTTTTGAACTAAGGACAAGGATTCATTGTTTACATCTTTCTTTAGGAAAGTGAGGGTAACGATCCGCGATGTCCATTGGTTATTGCCAGCGTTAATACATGACGATTGCAGGAGGAGACCTCCGACCGACGTGGCACAGGTTTAACTTTGTTCATGGGGAAAATCGGCTTTTCCGTTAGGGAAATATTCACCTTTCCGTAATTTGTACGAACGCATAATAAACCTAAGGACTGTTCCAGGGACCATCCATAAACCAATAACACTTACAGGAACAACGATTCCTTTAAGGTAATAGAAGTTAGTTATGAATATCGAAACGAAAGGTGAACTAAAAGCCTAGGTTTATGATGGGCCCTTAGGTTTATTGGGGGTCTGCATAGCGGTATTACCTGTCCTTGGCGGACAGGTAATTAGAGACGTCGCGCGGACCGTTTTCGCGACGTAACACTGGAAATAACCACACTTCCTCGCCGAGCTCGAATTACAGCGCATGGACGTAGCTATCGTATATCTTCATCTTAGCAGAAAATATTCGGAGGCGATTTCAGATAAACTTGTGAATCTTCCTCAGACGTTCTTTGTGTCTAAGACGTCCTTTGTATGATTCGAGATAGTTTTCTCCTCCATATTCGAAACACGCAATTCTTGCTCAAATAAAACTATTGATGATGACGTATATGTAGATTGTATCGCGCAGAACGGTACGGTAAGAGGAATAACGTTAGGCACTCGTCCCAGTCGCGCTGATAGTTTGCAATGAACATTAATAAATACTGTAATAATGTTCAGTTTAGCCGTTCCATAAGACCGTCAGATTGCGGTCTTAGTGAGTTGATCCTTGTCTTCTTCCTTGACTTCTTGACTCTGAACAGCTTCATTGATCTTGAAAAACAGCACACTCAAAATTCCTTCTCTTGTCGGAATGAATCTCCGAAAGTGATGCATTTTTTAACGGTATCGACTGATGACATCGCGAAGAGTCTTTTATACTGTGACGGTCTGCTAGCTTGGAGTTGGAATTACTTCAGCCTATTTCAAAGAGGCCTTACAACCCCCCACACCACTCCTCTATATCTTGACGACAAGTGATCCAATCAAATTGCTGTCGTATCTTGGCTAGAGATTCGTGCCGAAATTTCTTGTAGCTGACGAATCATGATATTGTTTCAAAACTTCTTCCACTTTCTCATGTAGTACCATCGACAACCATGATGACGATGTTCCATCGGCCGATTCTCATCTTCCTAACAGCATGCCGTCTCGAGCTTCCAAGAAATCATAAATCTTCGAGTAATGTTACATGAGTAATATATAAACCTGATATAATAATATATATGTCGGAGAGGGAAGGACACCGGGGCCTTTCCCTCGGAATTCTTCGGAAAACCTCCCATATTTTAGTCTCTATAATTTAACTCGATCATAATTGTCAGAGATTTGTGATAGTGAGCTTGGGCTCGAGGCGACAAGTCGCTGAACGTAGCCGCGGTCACGAGATGAACGCTTTTACCTAACATAGGGATGGAGTAGCTCTATAGCTCTCCTTAAAAGAAATAGTTGTAGCGGTATGCGATAGTGAATATTCCAACGGTTTCTGTCTCGTGGCTCGCCACACACAGACCCTAATCTTCGGGCAAGATGATTACCAGAGGTCGATGCATCTTCACAGTACATGTTCAGCTAGCCTGAGGACCCGTTATAAATCTTAAGATTTAGTTAACTAAAGTGCTTCAAACAGACAAACAGTCTTTCTCCCAACTACGGGAAGATAGGAGAAACATACTGTAAATTCGCACGTTCGCGGGGAGACGCGATCACTAAGATCACTTGTTTGGGGGTTAAGGCTCCCCCCGATGACCCATTCGTAGCGCACTTTCTTGATGATGCCTTGTGGTTGTTTTGGCTTGGCCCGGATATCCGCTAAAAACAAATTCAGATACGTCTTACCTTCAGTTTGATTCGGCTCGGATCTGTAATGTGAAGATTTTGCATCTCGGTCTAAGATGCTCGTCTCAGCGTGAGTTGTTGCCGTCCGTGGGCGCCGTAGCTGCCAGGAGAAATTGATGGCCAGGCCTAAGGGTTGTTGTGTTGAGGGCATGTTGTACGCCTCGTATTCTGGGTCATCGTCGTCCTCGTTGTTTCCAAGACATTTCCAATTGAAATTCACGATCCAAGAATTGCCGTGGATCATCTCGGTCCTGGAAGTGTCGTGGGGCATCTCGTCGCAGGAAGTATAGAGGAGGTATCGTTGAAAAGAACTCTGGTGGTGCTTGGTATAAATTCGTCAATCACGACGCGGAGTTTCAGAGTTGATTGTGAGACTGCGCTCTCCCCGATGATCTACCCGCAATGTGTGCTCTTGTTGATGCTGCTGCTTCCGCGCTCAATGAGCGTAATGTTGCGCCTTGTGCTATCGACGGAGTCCTCCATCGCGATTGTCTTGGAAGCTTCCAGTGGGGCATGACTGACCCGGTGTGCTCCTTGATTCGTGTGTTAACGGCAAGATATGCGTCTGATGTAGTTTCTGGATGAACACTCTCTTCCTCGACAGGATCCTCTAATTCTTCTTGAACAGAGTTTGCTCTGTTCCACGTGTCGTCGATTGTTTCGTGACAAGACATTATGAGGGTTCCGATTTCCCTGTGCTGTGTTTCGGAAACATCAGTCCCTTGAAAGTATTGTGCCTTCCTTTGACCATCTCCTTCTTGTCTCGACTGTGGGAGCGTGAAGGAGGTCATGGTTGATTCACGGACGTTTGGCGTCGTGGAATGGGACTTCTTTTTCCGTTGGAAGCTGTTCCGGCGTTGTTGGAGCCAAGAGTGACACCAGGACGAAGGTGGTGGTCAAAGACTTATCCGCTGTAGAGCTCTGTGAGCTCAGTGGACAAGTGTTGCGATCCGATGGGGTGTTCTGAAAACCATCGACATTAATTGAGTGGCCCACCTTGAATGCTGCAATGAAATCAATGAGTATTGTATTTTGTTTCGGGTCACTCGTCGGTGTGGTCCCTCTCGGCGATAGTGTGATAGGCGACGGCCTGTCACCTGGTAAGATGTCATCCTTCGATTGATCCGGAGAATCTTGAGCGATTGTCTTGTTTACGCCGTGGTGTGGTAGATAATACCCGCTGTCGTCGGCGTTGTCGTTAGTGATTCTTGACGTGTGGCCTCGATCCAGGTAGTCTTGTGCTGTCAACGCCCGTTAGCCGCGCTGGAAACACCCGTTCCCGGCCGATCACGGAAGTTAAGCAGCAGCGGTCGCGGACCGGACAAGGATGGGTGGCCGCTCCATGCGGCGTTAACGAAGACGCGCGGATGCCATTTGCGTCCCCGGAATCGGGCACCTGGGGGTGCCTAGCGGCCAGAGCAAGCGAGGAAAACCCTTCAACATCGACAAGGGATGAGGAGGACTCCCCTCAACACCGAGAGGGAGATGATAGACGACGAGGGGCACCCCGGTAGAATTCCACAGGAGATCCGGGTGCACCTCTACCAACGTCAGGAGGACAACCGTTGGGTTTTAGTCGGTAAGAGTCCGACACTACTCGGCTCCTGCGATGCAACAGTGAGTGTTCATGAGGATTTCCCCACGTAAAAAAAAAGTCAAGATGGTAGAGGTAGGTGTCTATTCGGTCATAATATTGAAAATATGCAGATACTATATAGATAATATGGTTGTTTGTTTTCACTTCTATGGGTATGAAATGCGCATTACAGTATTTCTCGAGTTTAAGTATTGAGTATATGCACCCTGGACGGCAGTGAAGCGATTCATGTGCGTCACGACTCTGCCATACCGATGCCTATAACTCTGTTTCCGATAGTGTAAGATTCCTAAATGACTTTCGTTAAGCACTGTACTCTTAAATATTGTGCATTCGGTTATACCAACCATATCCTAGGTAGTGTGCCATGTCGTGTCTTGTGAATCCATAAGATATAATCCACAGCTGGTTCTTAGGGGTACCTGATTAACTGCTGCTTTGAGGATCGGGCCAGTTTTGTCCGTTACGCTCTTACACGATTTCTTTTCTTGTTTTATACAGTTGTAACACTTCAGCAAGTTCTAAAATTGTGTCCCATATTTACACACTGGATGTTACCTTCTCTACCTTATAGTACTTAGAGACGTAATTATAGCTGTGACATTCTTAATATCTGGATGCTTCGATGTCACCCAGCACCCTGTAACAATACTAACCAACGTGTAGCTTTTCTTTCCTCATCAGTAGGTTCCGGGCTTCCTTCGACATCTCGAGTACCTAGTGGCAGCTATATTTGTTCTTCGCTCCGGACTTGAATATGAGTTTCGCTTGCTGTCTCATTTTCGACCTCTTGATTCCTTCGAAATTCTGTTGCATGTCCGCTTCCATGATGTTCTCGTTCTTCTCGGCTCTGGAAAGACCGAAGACTATCACCCGTGGATTCCTCTTGATCGGGACTCCCATTATCGGTTTTGCGGCATTGAACTTCTCATTACTCATCAGGATAGTTACGTCGTTTTTTTCTTACCGTCTCGATAACATGCTGTTATGTCCCGTTATCTGGTACGGGCTGTATTCCGTCCCTTGGTCGGGACGGCCACTAGCGGGGCAAACATCATAGGTCGGACCGCAATAATCGTAAGGCACGGTCATAATGGAAGTACCGCTTTTTCACTTTACCGTTTTCACTTCAAGGTCCTGGATTGCTACAATATGAAGTTCAAATCGAAACATTCCTTAGGGCTATTGATCGGGCCAATAAAAATGGGAAAACGTGGATTTTTCCATTTTTCACGGGCTTTCCACTCGTAAAGAACCTATAGTGGGGTGACTAACGATTACCCCCCGGTTCAGTATAAACACCTCCGTCACAGAACAGGAGTCTTTGGTCAATTTCAATCTCTTCTCTTATCCTGTATTCCGTTGATCCGTATTAACTTGTACTCTGTCTGTCGACATATTCGCTATTATATTGAATATTAAAGCTATTAAGTTGTTGGAATAAAGTGCATATTGTAACCTGCTAACTCAGCGTTATCATCAATTAAACCACTTCTATTCTCTTAAACGAAATAGGGGATCGATCATTTCGTGGCATCGATTATATAATCGTAACGGGAACTTACGACTCTCGTTGGCGCGCTTCCTCGCGATCGCGTCTCTCTACGAACGGTCGAATAGATGCTGTTGTTCTGGATGCGTTGACCGTTCTTTATCTGAATTTTTTCTTTTTGCGCAGACACAAGGTGGAGAGCAGTGCAGGATTTTTTTTACTTATTTAAAATGGATTAAAGAGGAAACGATGAGAGAAAACGTTATTTAACGAAAATTAAATACAATAAAGTGCTATAACTAAGTGTTATGTCGCGTGAAACGGTCCGCGCGACGTCTCTAGTTGCCTGGCAGCCAAGGGTCTGCACCGCTATTCAGGCCCCCAGTAAACCTTCGGGCCCACCATAAACTTAGGCATTTAGTTTATCTTTTGTCTTGGTATTCATAACTAACTCCTATTAACCTTAAAGGAATCGTTGTTCCTGCAAGTGTTATCGGTTTATGGATGGCCCCCGGAATAGTTCCTAGGTTTATTATGCGTTCGTACAAATTACGGAGAAAGCAAATATTTCCCTAACGGGAAAGCTGGTTTTCCCCATGAACAAGGTCACCCACGAGCCACGTTGGTAGAAGGCTTTCTCCTCCTATCCTCAGTTATTAACTTTGTCTATAACCAATGGACATCGCGAATCGTTACCCTCACTTTATAACGAAAATTGTGAACAACAAATCCGCGTCCTTAGTCCAAAAGGAACAGCCACACTGAGCTTTCCTCCGTAATCACACAAGAACGAACCTTACTTGTTCTCAACACGAGAGATCAGTCACTGCAGTTCAAACTCTGTCTCAAGCTCTATAACAGTCAAATTCTTATTTTCGGTTCACATCCGTCAAGCACTTCATATCTTACATAAAGTCTTATCCATATTGTATACAAAGTTGTTGGAAGTACATATATTTTATATCCTGTTAACGCAGTGTCATATCAAAACAATTACCCCTATTATGTCAACGGAAATCAGAGGATCGATCTACTCGTGTTGTCGATTATTCTAATCGTAGTGGGAATTTACGACTCCCGTTGACGTGATATCTCGCGAACGTGTCTCCACACGATTGCTCTAAAATACACTAAGACAGTTAAATAGATAATTTGAAACTCTCGTCACCACAGCTCCAACGCTCTGTTTCACGCGGACTACGCTCCTCGACAACGCTGACAACACTCTGACTTCTCAACTCACACTGACTGTTAATTCGTCTTTCTTCCTTAAGCATCCCTTTGACTGTTCTCATAGCTACATCACGTACGCGTTCCGCAACCATCTGTGGCCATGGTCATGTTACGTAAACTTGAGACTTAGGTGATGAAAACAAGAAGGTAGAGCCGTAACACAACTATTAGCTTTCTTTTTTATTAAACTTTATTTTTCACTTAATAGTCACAATTGAGTATACACTGGCGGGTATGTATAAATCAAGTACGCGACTGGTCTAAGGGTAGAAACCGGTAACGATATATTGACTATTCTAAGGATAGAGAACAAGTAAAGTTTAGTGACGATGTTGTGGCGAAGGAAAGCTAGGGGGTGGGTGTGTCTAAGGATACGGGATCATTTATTGATGACAATTTTGGTTAGGAAAGTGAGGGTTTTTCTATTTTCCGCTTCCTATTTTTTTTATAGGGAAGGGTTTAGCCGCCCTCGAGAGAAAGTTGCTAACGGAAGATACCAAAGGTGAGAAAAACCAACTTTCCCGTATCAACCCGTAGTAAACAATAAATGTAAATGTGCACTTAAAATAAAAAATACTTGTTTGATCTGTAGAGCCTTAACTATGAAAATGCCAAGACCCATGGTAGGTCCTTAAGACTATTGACGGTACGCGCCAAGGATGTGGAGACATCTGGTTACCATCTTACCCGCGGTGTGTGGCCTGGTTTCTGATGTGGATTGATGTTACAGTCACGTAGGCCTTTTTTCCGTGTAACTATTCGACTGATGAGCTGATGATATATTAATGGGCCGCTTGATCCATTGAAGTTTCTAGACTCTTTTGGCCTGCCCACACTTCCATCAAAACAGCCATGTTTACAGACTGTAAGCATACATATCTGTTCATTATTGAAATCTTAGAATGATTGGAATATGCGCTTATTCAAACGCATTCCATGACCTTATATAAAATTTATAAAGTGTCAGCTATTTATTAATAATAAACATGTAAACTTCCTAAGCGTTCAAACACGGATAAACAAAGGGACTTTCTCTGTTTAACGGACATTGTGACCTTATTTACTGTTACGGACAACCAATTTGCCAAATAATCATTTCACAGACGGACGGCTAGAGAAGAAGGATTTCGATCGTTAGAAATAGACAGTATTCAGAGTATTGAAGATTGACAAAGGAAGAGTGGTAGTTTAGGACGTGGAAAATCGATTCTCGACTTTCAGGTAGACCCTGTACAAAGCTTCGTTATTTATTATTATTTATTGTTATTAATTATTATTAATTGTTGTTTACCTGTGTATTTTATTTAGGTACAGTTACAATAGACTCGATTTTCAGACTTCAGAATCGATCCCTGAATTGTTCAAAATTGAACATTATAAACATATATAATATATATGTCGAAAGAACATTGGTATCTGAGGCGCGTGGTGAATCTTCATTTGATTTATCCATCATTCACAAGCAGTAATCAAATTTTAACTTACAAACAGAACTTATACTAAATTTAACTATTACTAAATTTTACAAATATAAGATTAACAAATAACGGGATTACAAACAATAAATTTGACGGAACGCTAATAACAATATTTCTTGGGTTCAAACGAATCCACGGTCAGCGGAATTAATTACACGTTACTCCGTTAACAAGGCTTCTCAACACAAATACGTTTTAAACGCTCTATATAGCTACCCGATGTCACACTTTTCGAGGCGAACACACGAATGCCGGATAAATGGAAATCTTTCTCGCTGTACGATTGCATTTTGTTTACCTATGCTCGATGGAAACGTCGAGAAAGTTCCAAACGCCGTTGCTAGACAACCTTTGCCTGGAGTTTGATTATTAATGCAACGTATGTCTCATTATATTGACACCTCCGAGACAAAATAATACGTGACTAAGCCCGTTCAGGCCATATGCCGCCACAACCACATTTCTAAAGAAAACTCATATAAACATTCCACACCTCCATCAGACAAAACGTCCATCCCGTGACCGTGGCTACGTTCGGCGACCAGTTGTCGCCTCGAACCCAATCTCACTATCACAAATCTCAAACAATTATCATCGGATTGGATAACTACAATTGTTTAATTACAGCTATGATAGAAACTAGATTACAACGTTGCGGTATTTTCCCAAAATTCCAATGATTCCAGTATTCTTTCATCTCCGACATATATATATGTCCTTGTTCCAAGTTCAATTTGGGAGAATATTTGAGGTGGTTTAAGGGTAAGTGCCTAAGAAATGCTCTTGATGTTCGACAAAAAAGTTTATTGAACTATTAATGATCAACGCTCAACGATCAACAATCAACGATCAACGATCAATGATCAACAATGACGCTTCTCGAACGCATTTGCTTCGTTGTTACGCTAGACTCTTCGCACTTTGCTATTCGAAATAGAGTGAATCTTTTGTTCAAAACCAAACGGATTGTTTTCTTTGTTTATATTCCCTCTATGCACGTGTTTGTTAGACGTTCGCGACGGGTGTCGCGTATGCATTCTTCAGATGAAAGGACCGTAGGGATAGCAATGGTACATAAGGCATGTCGGTCTTACGCATTGATGGTATAGCGCTTTGTGTCGCGAAGCCGTTGGGAAGTTCCGTCTTCCAGTGTCACCACATATTTAATTACGACGAACGTTAAAGGGTTAACACTAGAGAAACATATTTCTAGCGTAATATTGAAAATATAATAAAAATATCAAAGTTTTGTTTGAATTACATCAAGTACCCGAATATTTGTGCAAATAATAGTGTATATACTTCTGGTAGGGTATATAATTTGATTAACGCAGTGGATTCAAGTAGCAATCGGGTAATCACTCGTGCGTCATTTATGTTATCGTAGTCATCGACACATGTCGATATGGGTTCATATTCTCCTAAATGTAGTGATCATCGTCAACTGGTCAATAGCACGTAACGGTACTAAATTGAGTTTTCTAAATAGGATTCTTTTAAGTAGTGGACCTTGTTAAGTGCTAGATAACATATGCGCTTGAATAAATTTTTATTTTCATGATATCTGTATTTAATAATTGCAACTTCAGTATTGCTTACTTTCTGTCGAAAAAGACAAGTAATTTGCACATACTATGCTTCCCTGTTGAGAAAGTTCGCAGAATGATTTTTCACTGTTATCTCAACAACGTTGCAGCGATCCGGTCGGTTGTCTTCTTTGGGAGACGACCCTTACAACGCTTGGGCCTTGCAACAGCTCGCGCCTATGATCACGTATTCCACCTTTTTTGTGTAGATAAAATAACTGACCGAAGACGAATCGGTGTTTCTAGAACTCGCTACTCGACGGCAACTATGCGTTTATCGCTACTTTGTGCATATCTTGACGGTCATGTAAGACGATCTGTCTGCGACACTGTAGTATCAATGGAGACGGTTAGGAACACGGCCTATAATGAGCCTCGGGACGTAACACTTATGATAAGTTGTTCGTCGCTTATGGCAACATCTTTAGCACGCCTTCTTTTTTACGTGGGGAAATCCTCGCGGACACCCCGCAGCCTTCTGGCAGGGGACGGGGTGGTGTCGGACTTAAACCGACCAAAACCCCACGGTGGCCATCCCAACGTTTGGCAGGAGTGACCCGGGGTCTCTCTCGAATTCCTGCCGGGGCACTCCTTCGTTTACTCCCCGGGTGTTCTGGGGAGCCCTTCCTGTCGATTTGGCCGCAAGAAGGTATCAAGCCTCCTAACGCCACAGACAACGGGCCGTCGTGCAAGTCCGAGGAGGTCTAGAAACTTCTTCGGCGTGACGACATCTATGGCATCCTAGAGCGGCGGTGATGCTGCAGCTCTTCGGCGACTACCGAACGAAATCCCGCGGTGCTGGACTCTGGACGGATGACGCTGTCGCACCCTGACTCTCTCCGCCAACTCCTTCACAAGCATGACTTGCTCGCAGAAAGAGCGGAAGGCGAGATAATCCCGCTGCCCCCTCAGCATAACGTACACGATCGCCGAGGGGACCAAATTCTCACAGATGGCGAGCTGCAGTACACAGCGCTGATCTGCCCACGCTGGACAGAATTCCAATGTGTGTTGCACCGTTTCCTGTTCTTGCTGACACTCGTGACAAGTGTCAGTCACCTCCGCTGAATCCTTAGCAGGTACTCCCCGAACGCTCCATATGCGGTGAGCACCTGCATCATCCTGAAGGTCAGCGGGAGCCCGCCACAGTTCCTCCAATCCTCCCAATTAGGAAGAACAGCTCTCACACCACGGTGAGCCCGCACCGTATCCTCGGCGAGAAGATCGGAGTGCCACTGCTCCCAGGTCTCCATCCTCGCCTCCTCACAGACGTCCGAGACCACCTGCCCGGCAACAGGGGGAGTAAACCGCGCAAGCCCAGGCTCCTCAGATGTTGATACACACGTCTGAGCGCCAAGGCCTGAAGCTCGAACGGAGGGGGAGCCGCCAGGACAGACACCGACACATAGGATATGGTTCGATATTCTCTGACGATCCTGATGGCGGTCGTCCTGTGCAACCTCCTCAACAGAAGTAGACTGCGACGGTTCGCCATCAGATCTTCCGCTCACACCGGGGCCCCGTAAAGAACACGGGATCGAACAACCCCCTCGTACAGCCGACGAACTCCGACTCCGGCCCCGCCGATATTCGGCAGCAGGCCGCATAAGGCGTTGGCTGCGGCCGTTACTTTAGGGACCAGGAGCTCGAAGTGCGGCCCGAACGTCCACGGACTATCGATGGTGAGGCCCAAATATCTCATCTGGAGCCCCACCCGGACATCCTATCCACCAATGTCCATGCAAAGGCCGGGCGGACGCGCTTCTCTCTGTCGCGTGTCGTAAAATCAAATGGCTTCGGACTTGGCGGGGGACACGCTTAAGCCCAGCCTCCGGATGGACTGAATGGCGCACGCCACCGTGACCTCGGCAAGGCGCAGCATCTCGTACTACCAACGCCCCCCAGCCAGGACCAAGGTGTCGTCAGTATAACACGCCACGCCCGCGCCCGGGGCAGGGGATAGCGAAGAATCGCGTCGTAAGCGATGATCCAAAGGATAGGGCCCAACACGGAACCCTGTGGAACACCTCGCTTGACAGGCCATCGTTCTTCGCCATATCTGCTAGTGTACTCAACCCATTTGTCATCCAGATAGGCCCGGATTACTTGGACAAGGTAGGGAGGCACTTTGAAGTGTTCTAGCGCCTCCACTATCTCCTCCCATGGTATGGTGTTGAACGCGTTGGTGATATCCAAGGACACAGCAAACGCCACACCAGTCCGAGAAACCGTTGCCTTCGCCATGGCCTCACAGGATTAACCGCGTCCACGATCGAACGACCCCGGCGAAAGCTATACTGGCTGTCGTGCCAACCGGGCACCCTCTCCGCCAATCTTTAGCACGCCTATTTTTCTTTCAATCGTCACACGTTTCGAAAGCGGATGGTGATCTATTTTCCAAAAAAAAACAACGTATTAAGACGAAATCAGGCCTAAAACGCGAGATAAAAGGAACTGAAGCGGTTGATATGCTAAAAGAAGCACATGGAAGAAATACTATGAAGCCACCAGTCATTTACAATAGGCTGAAAAGGTTTCAAAGAGGAACAGGAAACGAATGAAAGATGAAGCTCAGGAGGATTGACCTTTTACCTTGCAGACCGATGAGAACATTCTATGGGTTCGAAAACTTGTGTTATCCAATTGGCGAATCACTGTCTAGATGATCGCCGAAGAGCTTAGTATCGCATTCCGAGGTGCGCATACTATTCCAAACAATGATCTAAAAATGCGAAAACTTTTAGAATTGCTGATCCCACGGTTTGCTGATGTAATTCTACGAACATTTTGAACAGAATGTGAATACTCTTAAACTAGCAACCATGTTAATAATTTATAATAACATGAGATGCAAATATTCTCAGTCCATCGTGTTATAAACATCTGTTGGGAAGTGTTGAAAATAGTTAAAGTCAAAGTGTACTTAGTGCTTAGTCGTTTTACGCAGAATGCTCACACAGTTACTGGCCGATGCTTCTACCGTAGGTACTAAGTATACGAAAAAAATAAAAATTAACATGGAAACAATTTTACCACATTTTACAACTAGCATATACTTTAATTTTTCATGCTTACAATATTTTCCGGAAAATGATGATTTCTAATTTTTTAAACAGAACGTGACATATTTTTTTGTATTATAATTTATTATTTCATACATTACTATAATTTTAATCATTGTATGATATACATAACTTTTTTCAAGATCTCAAGATGATTCAAGGTTGGAAATAAAAGAAATGTTCAAATGTTGCGTACAATTTTACATTTATCTGTATTTCTTATTCATCAAGTTTAAGGAGCATGTTCAATACAACTACTACTGTCTACTGTTCAAGATATAGTTTAATATGTATATTTGCAAGTGAATAAATTCCATTCTTATAATTACAAAGCAACGAACAATTTCCTACACAATGTGTTTGAGTTTTAAATAAACGGATTTGAACTTAGGAAATGGGGAAGTGATTTTCCAGACTGCAAATTAATAAATTAACATACACCTCAGATTATAATTTCATTACGACGCCAATACGTAATATTTATTGAAAAACATTTTAGGAGCGAGAAATTTGGGTTCTAGTACTAGTACTCCTGGTCGATGATGTACGTTATTACGTTGATTATAAAAAAAGGTAAAATTGTGTCTCCTTTCATTTTCCCCACATATTTATCATTTATGAGAAAAAAAGTTGGCTAGTACCTGTATGTAGACCTTATATATTTAACTTACGCACGTTTAAATTACAAGGAAGGAATTAATCA
>JACXIW010001309.1:314323-360638 GCA_014825925.1 Bombus breviceps | reverse complement strand
TTATTTACGCGTGCGTGTTTGGGTATACGCGAATGATTTCAGGATATTTGCGGCATTCAACGGAAAACTGATACTGGAATTTTTCTTCCAAAAATGTGATGAACACAGAAAATGGTCCATTATACGAGTTGTTCTTATTTATCAAGGTATTTAGCGATAGAGGTATTCAATGCCCTGCGTCCAAGCACCTGCGTCATCCCGAAGGTCAGCGGGACCCCGCCTCGATCTCTCCAGGCTTCCCAGTTGGGGAGCACGGCGAGAACGGCCCTGTGTGGCCACGCTGCGTCCTCCGCGATCAGTTGAGAGCGCCACCGCTCCCACGTCTCCAGTTTCGCCTCCTTCCGGACGTTCGGGGCCGACTGGCTGTCGGTCGTCGTCGTCCTCGTACGTCCGTTCGAGCGCAGGGCCCTCAGGTGTGTGTACACTCGTCAGAGTTCGGGGGCCCGCAGCTCTAACGGAGGGGACGCCGCCAGTACGGTCCCCGCCGCGTAGAATATCGTTCTATATCCCCTCGCTATGCGGATGGCGGTCGTCCTCTGCAGCCTCCTCAGCATGATCAGGCTATGGCGGCTCGCCATCAAATCTTCGGCCCACACGGGGGCCTCGTAGAGGATTCGGAACCGGACCACTCCCTCGTACAGTCGGCGAATTCCCGATCTTGCTCCGCCGATGTTCAGTAATGAGCCGCATAAGGCGTTGGCTGCGGCTGTCACCCTCGGGACCAGGAGCTCGAAATGCGGTCCGAACGTCCAACGACTGTCTATGGTGAGATCCAGGTATTTCATCTGGCGTATCACCGGGACGTCTTCTCCGTTGATGGACACTGACAGTCCGGGAGGAGGGATTCCTCTACGGCGTTGGTCGAAGAACCACAAGGCCTCGGACTTGGCCGGCGACACGCGCAATCCGAGCCTCTGGATCGCGTGTACCGCGCACGCTGCGGCGACCTCCGTGAGATTCGCGGTCTCGTTCCACCAACGTCCCCCGGCCAAGACCAAGGTGTCGTCGGAGTAACACACCATGCCTGTGCCCGGGGCATGGGAGATGACGATGGTGCTACGACATCTGTGTCTAATAACTCTTCAATCTGACGATTTATTTCTTCTCGATGTGCGGGTGGGTAACGATACTGTTTAACATTGATCGGTATATCGTCTGTTGTAATTATTCGATGTTCTAGAATTTTAGTTCCTTCCAGTGTCTCGCCTGGAGTATGAAATCTGTCTTGATTCCTACTTGTTCAAGTGTTCGAGCCGTAATAATTCAATTATTTTATCGAATCTACTCCCTTTCGATTTTGTAATTGTATTGCACGTCATGTTGGGGAACGAGGTGAGCTTTTCAAATTCTTTAATTACCATAGTGGGTGTCGTAAATTCGTAATCTCTCGTAGTGGTATTTGTTATTCTCGTATAACCCCGTCCCTTATGATTCCTCACAACTACATTACCAAAATAAACTGCCTTGAATGGCTCAATTCTTGGAATAAATTCCTCCTTTATCTCCGGATTTGCAATGGTAATTGAACACGATACCGAACTTGGTTGAGGCACGATTATTTTTTCTCTTGTATCGAAGGGGATATAAATATTTCCCCACTTGATACGTTTTTGCTCGTAATCCAAACGAGCCTTGCATCCTGCGAAAAATTCGGATCCTAAGATTCCGTCTTGATCGATTAGCAATGAATCATCAACTACGTGGAAAACAACCGGATGGCCCGCAGCCTGTATTATTGTCTGCCCTAGGGAGACCAGGCTCGTAGCCGTAATACTTGGAATTTCAATCGATTCTTGTTCGTTGATGATTGCTGAATCGGGTAAAGCAGGTTTTGTGATAATATTGATTTCTGATCCGGAGTCTGATAATAAACTTGTTTAGGTTTTTAAATCTGGAGGACTATTCGTGCAGTTGGAGTACTTTTAGAATCGTTTAATTTTATTGAAATAATTTGGAGAGGTCGTCGTCCGAATCTGAGTCCGACTCCTGGTGATTTTCCTTTGTCGATCCTTCTCGTATTTTCTTTTCCCTTTGGCCTTGAAATTTTTGATCCTCTGTTTGTTTCTTCGCGTGACTGCAGGACGGTTTTTCCACAGTGTTTAATGGTTGTTCCCTTGGCGTTGTAGCAGGTATCGCATTCGTTCTGTTTTTACTATAGGCGTTGGCCTTCTTGTTGTCGCTTGTATTCTTGACCGATTCGGAGTGTCGTTCCTTCGAGGCTCGCCCCGTTCTTCCGAAGGACGTGCTCGGTTTCCCGACTGTCCCGATGCGTAGGATACAATTATCCCTGCGTCTACTCCCGCTTTAGATTTGTAACAATCTCTTATTAAATGTCCAGGTTTTTTGCAATAGTTGCATGTCATCGTATTTTGCCTCGGAGCGCTTGGTTGTCTTTGTGACGGCGGTACAATTCTTTGACACGGGCGATTGTTTCCGATATTGTTATTATCGTTCGGAGGGCGAACGTTGTTTCGATTAAAATTATTCGGAGGTGTTGGACGTTGATATCGTATTCTATCGTTTATTCGTTTTAACTCGTGCGTTGCTCGGATTGCTTGGCGATACGCATCTTCCAAGGAATGGTATCCCGCTATTTTTACTCGCAAATTTACATCGTTTGGGAGTCCCCTAACGAAAGCCTCCCTTGTACCCCAGTCTATTGTATCTAAGACATCTTGAGATACGATGCCGCACTCACACCTGTCACCGTCCATTATTGCTAACCTAAGGTTTCTAACGCGATCCATATAATCTAGGATGTTTTCTCCTGGTCGTTGGAAGATTGTCGCTAATTCGCCCTTATATTGATTGGCGGCTTTTCCTGACCCGAACATATATTTTAATTTATTCCCGAAATCGTTTAAACTTACAAGTTCGATGTCTTCTACGGCGAGAAACGCATGTCCGCGAAGCTTATTCATTAGTAATTTTACTAATTGAGGTTTTTGATGCCTAGGAACCATGTTTCGCGCACGCTCGCATGCTCTTAAAAATTGAAATGCCGATGGTCGATGTCCATCGAATACCGGTACTGATTCAATCGCGTCTTTTAATTAATCGGTTGGGGGTTATCACTCGTACCGTCGGTATTGCCCCTCGCTGTACTATCGGGGGTGGTGTAGGTGTCACAGGTTCTTGTTTTGTTTTTATTGAGCGCACATTGTCTTATAATTCGTGAAGTTTTGTATTCATTTCTCGAAAATTCGCGTCCCATGCCTTAAGTTTTTCTGATAGTGTCAAGATGATTCTAGTGCGGTCGCCATTTTCTTAAATATATATTCTGTCGGTAACCGTAATAACTTTAATCCTCTGTGGAGCGCATCCCACTGCTGTCTCCAAAAATTTGTTCCTTGGAGATTTATCGTTATTGTTTAGGGATATGAAATCGTAGACAAGGAAGATCGATCTTGCGCGATGTAACACTTTATAACAAATAAATACGTTGATCTTGCGATGACGATTGCAAGGAAAGATAGGTTGACTCGCTCCTCGATAAAGAAATTTTAGAAATTTGTTTTTCTAGTCTTGGATCAAGATTACGAAAATCGAGTAGCTGATATATTCACTCACTCGCTATCTTTACAGCGTAAAATCATTAGAAATATATGTAAATGATTTTTCGAAGGAGAGTAACACGTCGATTTATTTGCGGGTTTAGATATCGATTCGGACTTTGAAAATTCATCAATCGTCAAAATTTTGGACAATGAGAACAATTGATGAATGATTATATGAATTGTACGCGTGAGGTGGTCGTATGTCGTTTGCGATGATTGTGGCTGTTGGCTGTAGATGTCGCTGCTGGGGGTACTGCTGTATTTTTTTTCCTATTTAGAATCGTGGAAGAAAAATCGGACTTTGATCGCCGAGATTTGAACTCGGGTTCCGAACGTTCGTAATCTAGTGCGCTAATCACTGCATTGCCGTCGTCCGTTGGATGTTAGTGTCGAGTGGCGGTATTTGTGCTGTCGAGTGCCGCCACACGTGTAATCAAGAGATAATCGATACTGACAAATTTTAATCATTTTACTCATGGCCTGCTATAATGAATTTAATAGAAGTAACATTGCTTTTAAGAAACATCACGCTGACTTATATTTATACTGTAAGAATTGAATTATAATAAAATATGAAGATTGAGCTATTTTAACGGAAGAATAATTAAAAATCGTCGATCGAACTGTTGTTGTTTCACTATTCAGAGGTAGGATCGCAATAGTTACTACTTTATTATATGGATAAGAATATCACGCTTCTCGGAGCCAAAAAACCTTTATTTCACACACATGGAAGAGAACATGAACAAAGACAAGAAGGAAAGTCTTAAAACTATCGATTAGGTCTATCGACCATGTCTAGTAATATCTTCTAGTTACTCTTTCTTGTAACTGGCGCGTCAGCATATAGATGGCGAGCGAGAAATCACGTTGTCATTTCCAACAGGAACGAATTACAGAAATAAAGTAAGCACAAAAACAAAAAGATATGTATTAAGGGATCTTGGTCACTTTAATTTGATAGCCTATTTATAAAAAAAACTGAAACAATCCACCTTACTTGACAAAAGAAAAATTATAGGAAAGCACGCTTTACATATTAAACCAAAACTCGAGTCAATGTTCGCTGAGTTCTTATCCTGTCTAACAAGGTCAAGTGTATTCCTTAATAAACGAAATATTTCCGAAGAGAACATTTTTTACACTCTCATTATATATTATATATAATGTATTCCTTATAGTAATGTAGTATTAAATAGTATTCTATGTAGTATTAAATAATATTCCTTTGTAGCGTGTATTTTTTCCATTAGATCATCGTATCTTCACATTGAGTCTGCGGCTCCCGCCTTTCCCTCACGCTATAATATACGTAACACTATCTGGACGCTTTTCCATGTATACGGCAATTGTAATAGTAATGGTAATTTCTTAATTTACTTTTTGTTTAATGTAATTGTGTTTAATTTAATTTTTGCTCGTCGATAACACGTAAAATTTTATTAGCGAAGCCGTGAACGTAAAGCATACTTCTGTTTATTTCTTTCTCTCTTCAATATCTTTCACTTTTCTTTCAACACCTGGAACCGCTCAAGTGCTTGCGGCTGCCGACTCTTGAAACTGATCTGCTCCTTCTCGCTTACATCGCCAGCCCATGCCGTTTAACAAGTTCAAGTAAACGAATGAAACGAAGAGCCGCGGATCGGACGCGAGAAGAAAATTATTTTACTTACTTGATCGATACTTGATCGATACGATGACGAACGGCGGCTACTTGAAACGTCGAAGCAACGGTTATACAGGGAGGAAAATTTTTAAGTGGCCCGACGGAGCTGTTCGATGTAATTGACGAAAAAACTTGGCGGTACTTTCGATATCAGTCCTCCACTACTTTCTATCGTACCGTCGACGAAAACGATTGCCTTAATCGCCTTGCCTCGCCACTCTATTCGCTCACATGGCAATTAATCTTGGCCGATCGATCGATAGCCGGTGCTTGTTCTTGGAGAAATTTTCGGCCACTTTAGAGCGGCGTAATCGACATCGGTGTTTTCGATCCGCTAGCGACTCGGAAGAGTTTCCGCTCGAGCGGACAATCGAAAAGTTTCTCGTCGAGCGAAGCCGGAAAACAGATATTACGAGGTTGATGTTACGGTTATGCGCTCTTCTAAAAAGTAGGAAATGCAATTTAAAACGGGAAACCACGGGGATTAAAAAACGTAGACGAATTTGAAGATTGCATGGCAGAGCGAGACCTTGCGTATTCGGCATGCGCGACCTAGCGATACAAACCTTTCCACCAGTCCTATCCTTAGAAAGGAATGACATTCCGTCCTGCTATTTCTATTGGCGTGATTAGGATCGATCTCAATGACAATCCCTTTGCTTTCTTTTTCGATTGATTAAAATATGTTTATTCTTTTCCACTCAACAACAGAGCATTTCTTCCTTTGGGCAATTCTTGCGAATATTTGTTCTATTATCCGTTTCTACACGTACCTATAATTTCCAACGTCAAACCATCTAACAATACAGCAAATTGAGTTACAAGTTGTTGACTTAGACTGCTCTGTATTCTGTAAAATTACAAAATTTTATTCGTTTTGATACCAAACTTGTTATACTACTGTTATATAAATGTGCGTATTTATTGGTACTGATAATAACTCGTAACTTGAAAAATTTTATCAATAATATCAATCGAAGTGTGCAAGAAACTGTTGGAGAAATCTGTTTGGTTGTTTTGTCGCCGACTTAGCCAATCTTTCTTTTTACCCTTGCTGCCCTTACATCGCCACGTTATAAAATTTTTCCGTTTTCCAGCTACTATTTTAATTTTAAATACTCAAACCTTCCACCAGATACTACAAAGTTTGATATTCGCGTCCAAAGTGCTCTCAAACTGGTAGCTTCGTTCGGCTTTCCAGTATGAAAATTTTACTGCGAAAGAACGACCAGTGAATGGTCCGTGAGTCGTGAGCAAAAATTCAAATTGAAATATCAATTTGGTCTCCGGAGTTGGATCCTCGTGGCCGCGTGCAGTCGCCGCGAATTTATGCATACATTTATATATGCAGCCATCCACTCACGTGCGTATGCATTTATATGTATGTAGCTATGTCTCGACAGTGCAAGGCGTGCCACTTATTCTGACCGCTTTTTTTCTTCTTTTTTTTTATGTGGGGAAATCTTCGCGGACACCCCGCCGCCGCCCTCTGGAAGGCGGCGGGGTAGTGTCGGACTCACACCGACCAAAACCCCACAGTGACCATCCCGACGTTTGGCAGGAGTGTCCCGGGGCCTCTCTCGAAATACTGCCGGGGCATCTTCTCTCCGGGTATTCCGGGCAGACTTATTCCGACCGCTGCGCTGCAAATAGCTTTGCCCGTTGTTTGCATTTCCAAACTCTTTCCTCGGCGAAATCGTTCCGTCCAACAGCCGGAGTGCGCTTCGAATCTCGACCTGGAATTCCTATTGCCGTTAGACGCTTGACGTTAATGATGTTTTTTAATAGACCTTTTATCGTCTCAACTTTCACGTAAGTTTTGCCTATCGCGACGTTTGGAGCTAAATGTTCAATCGGCAACGAGAATTCAATTCGCGATTAGAACTATTAATTATCTTTTAACACGTGGTGCAATATTATTATTTTATCGCGATATCCTGGAATGCTTTTCCGCTGTAATTTGAGGTCAATATGCAGTAGTTGGTACGTATAAAGGTTCTAGTTTGAAAATGAGAAAAAGAAAGTACGAGAAAACGGGCCTTTAAAATCATTAGCGTTAATAACCGGAGGCTCGGAAATGTAAACCGTCTACCGATATTCAATTACGCCTCTGTGGCTTACACGCGACGAAGGTGAGACAGCTATCTCTGCTATTGACATTTCTCTTTGTTCGTTCCGGCGCTCGTAAAAACAATCGTTACCAATACGCGCTTTGTCGAAACAAGATCTTTGGTCTTGTTCTTCTCGTAAATACGTCTTCGATCATTCTCCGTGGCAAACTATTACATTCATCCGTCATTCCATCCCCAATTCCATCCGCAATTCCATTTCCATCGTGAAATTAATAATCGTGAAACGAACGAATATGTAACTTAAACAGCCAGTTCCCTCTTAAGAATCATCATCATAGATAATTTGCATAAATGGGAAATAGTTGTTAACGATGCGAAATCAGTTACATACGAAGATGAAATGTTAATCCGATTTCTGCATCTATCGCTTTCCATCGGATTGTTACGAGCGAGATTTTCATTTGAATTATCAGTAATGGGAAGGAGAGCGTGAGACGACACCCACGCTAATGACGAACCCGATTTCCCCGATAAAATCATCTCAACGACAATTGGTAGCACGACCGGGTCATCGTCGCGCGATCGATTGACCCTTTAATTCAGGCAAGAGGTTGTTAAATTTGATTTCCTTGAATATCTCTATAAGCGATCACGCGGTCGAGTCTCCGAGTCGAATAACCGTTTCGAGGCGTATATATATCACAATGCCAAGGGGTTGAAGTCGGAGTACGGACATAATTTCATACTTTATGACGCCACGTTGCTGGTTACCGCGTCGAAATTCATTTCGTGCTTTACGCTACCGGATGACGACCGGGAAAATGTGCAGTAAAATGAAAAATTCCTCATCCCTCGTAAGAGGTGTACGCACTCTTAAAGACCTTATATAATTGTTGAAGTAACTGCTTCAAAAGAAACTCTACATCTTTATTTATGTATATCCGTGACCTGAAAACTGCTATTGCGTAGAAATATTCTAAGTAAGGAGAGGTCCGTATTATTGTACCCCTGAATATAAATTACGTTATGGGTTGCAAGGTCTAGGAACAAAGGAACTAATAAACAGATTTCTATTTGTTCTTAATCTCCTTTACAGCTCGTCCCATAAATGCTCAATAAGAAATGAGATTGAGGTCAGGACTTTGTGGAGGATATGCTAATGTGTTTTGGTATCATAGGATAATAGAATTTTTCCCTAATGTGTCGGATCGTTGTCTTGTTGGATGCAATTAATTACGAATTACGATGTAGATAGAAAGCGGAAATTCCAATGGTCTATGTGGTCCTCCGGAAAGGTAGTTCCTTGGAAAAGGCGCGCGTGACCACCTCTGGTCATGGACGGCTGCGAAACACGTGCGTGTGGTGGGAATACGAAAACTGCGATAAGGGGAGGGTCTTGGTGGAGAAAGTCAGATAATCGTTGTTCATTAATTGCGGTTTAGTTGCGAGTTGTCGATTGTAGTGAGTTGTGAGTTGTCACTCAAAAGTTGAGTAGTTGTACAAATTTAGTTGTTTCAGTTGTATTACATTACCACATTAAGCTCTAATTAAATAATCATCGTTTTCCTGTTTTGTACGACATATATACGGCGTTTGAAAGAATACAAAAATACATGTGCGATGATTCCCTGCGCGCGGCGGAAATGAATTCGAACATGTAAAATGACATATTTTTGCTTTGTTTTCGTGAAAATCAATTATGGAATTCCCTCTACTTGACTTTACAGTCCACTTTTTTGAAAAGGAAGCCAAGCAAGATTTTGCATATCTTTTTTATATTCATACATATTTGCATGCTTTGTAAATATTTTTTAATGCAATAATATGAAATGATAAAACAAAATACCTCAGCTAACGCTCATACCGCGTTGAATGTACTCGTTCTCGTCAGTTGACCGTGAACCTCCGAACAGGACGAACTTCTCAGCCCAAAAGGGACACCAGGCGTAGGTCCTGACAGTGAGCGCATTAATCTAGACATCATTCAGTGATAGAAAAAAAAAAAAAGAAAATGGAAAAAAGTGAAAAAGTCAAAAAATGAAAAATAGTACACGTGCCACCGTCACAATTCCACAATTCCATAATTCCACAAAAGACGACAAAAGACAACAGCAACGTAAGACTTTCCGCACAAAAGACGCGGAAACTTAATCCGCAGCCGATCTTAGTGACCAGAACGAAAGGGTTAGAGGACAACCAGGAAAGCACAGACGAAGAAAAACACTCCACCCAAGAAGAGAAGACTGAAAAAATCGAAACCAATGAAGCCTACAAAAATAACTTCATTCGCAACTATCCCAACCAAAAATAGGTTTGACATACTACAATGCCAAGAGTCTAGGAAGTCACAACCAAAATCTGGATCAACAAAAGTGACCACAAAGCCAAATTCAATCCTAGAATCAATGAAAAGAAAAAATGAGGTACTACGAGGCAAAACGCCTATGGAGCCTGCATCTACATCCGTAGATGAGGCCGCACAAACCGACATAAGACGTATTTTTTATGCTCAAAATCAAGAATAGTGCCATTGAAGAACACAAACTCTACACAGATTAGAATCATGTGCGGCAATATTATTGAGCAAATTAGTCCGAAACGTGACTAAGGCGTTGAACCTGACATTCCATGAATATCACCTTCTGGCCAGATTCAACTATAGTATTGCATTGGATCAATACACGGCCACACGCACTTAAAACATTCGTGGCAAACAGAGTAACAGAAATCTTGCGAGGTAGTACCGAGAAGCAGTGACGGCATGTGCCGTCAGAAGGCAATGCGGCAGATATCCTGTCGCGAGGCGTAGAACTGGGAGAACTCATACACCATAAGACTTGGTATCAGGGACCTCAATGGCTGAATCAACCAGAAGACACTTGGCCACATGAGGAACTCACACCTGTCGAAATACCTGAGTAACGAAAGGTAATGACACTACAAACCATCATACCGACAGAATTTCAGATATTAGAAAGATTTTCATCGTTCCCACTACTCACACGGCTCGTCGCCTACTATCTAAGATTTTACAACAACACCAGATAGCCCTCAAAACGCGGAGGAGGATAGAAGAACTAGGTCAGGCCACCCGTCGAATCATCACTCTACTCCAAAAAACAGCCTTTCTGAATGAAATGCAAGACTTACGTACGAAATCAACACCGAGGAAATCAAATCGACTAATCGCTTTAAACCCTTTTCTAGACGCAGAAGGGATAATCAGAGTCGGAAGCAGGTTAGTCCAATCAGAGTTGAGGTACGAGCAGGAACATCCAACCGTCCTACCTCAACAGCATCATCTCACCAATTTGATTATCCGAGAGGCGCACATCAGACAGAGTCACAGCGGGGTACAAGGCACTCTAAATGCAGTACGACAGGCATACTGGCCGATCAACGGAAGAGTAGCGATAAAAGCGGCAATCCGAAAATGCGTAATATGCCACAGAATGCAAGCCAGAACCCCGTAATATCCGATAGGCCAACTGCCACTAAACAGAGTCAAATTTCAGAGACCCTTCTTAGTGGCGGGTATCGACTATTGCGGACCACTGTACATCAGGGAGAAAAAATATCGCAACAGGATGAGACTGAAGACGTATGCTGCATTATTTGTGTGTTTCAGTACAAAGGCCGTACATATTGAATAATTCAGCGATCTCACATCTGAAGCATTTCTTGCAGCTCTGAGGAGGTTCGTCGCTAGGCGCGGGCAATGCAGGGATATTTACAGCGACAACGCTTCAACGATTACCGAGGCCAACAATGAATTACACAATGCCATTAGGTCAATAACTTCGGGAACGAATATACGTCTCCGAAATTACCCACTAAACCACAACGTAAAGTGGCATTTCATTCCATCCCGTACACCACCCTTTGGCGGATTATGGGAAGCAGCCCATTATGGGAAGCAGCCTATTATGGGAAGTAAAGGCGTTAAAACACCACTTAATTCGCATAATGAAGGAGACCCTCTTCACGTACGAAGAATGAGTTATTTGCATGATAGAAATCGAAGCTATCCTCAACTCTAGGCCATTGACTCCCTTATCGTCCGACCTCAACGACCTCAGTCCTTTGACACCCGGTCACTTTCTGATCGGTGATAGCAGCACCTCCGAATACGACCTTACGGTCCTCAAACCAGGTCGACTATCGTCATGGCAAAGAATACAACAAGTAAGGCAGCATCTGTGGAATTGATGGTACAAAGTGTACGTAAATCAACTAATGGCCGGAAAAACCTGGTACAAACCCGAAATCATTCTATTGAAAGAAGACAACACCCACCCACTTTAGTCGCCTATGGGTCGAATAACAAATTTACAGCCAGGAACAGACGGAATCACCTGAGTGGTGACAGTGAGAACGAGCAACGGAGAATATAAACGAGGGGTCAACAAAATAGCCCCATTACCCATCGACGATAACGAACCGGAAGACAAGGAAAATCAACATCGAAACGAGAAGCAAAACGAAACAGACAGTCATAGTCAACAATAAACCAGTAGAATATATAGGGCAGTTGAAGTTAAGATAGTCGGTGAACAATCTCACTTTTGTAAATCTATATTTTATCCGAATGCGTTAGTTTTATAAAATCGTCCTTGTCTTTCATAAGATAAGCCTAACAAGTTAAGTTAAAGTATCTTTTAAGCTATATAGTGACTTACTTTGTATGACAGATTTAGTCGTAATTATCTAACGGGAAACTATGGTTATTTAACTAGAGCTACTTCAGAGCGTAATAATGTAATACAATTGCAACTAAGTCGCCACAATTAATCATATATATTAGTATAAACGAAGCAGTATAGAAATAAAATTGTGTAATGCTAAAAATATATTTGTTCCTCGATGTAGACGACCCTAGATTATTAAGAAAGTAAAAGAAGAGTGGGAAAATAGAAGAGGTTAACACCTTGTAATGTAACGTTATATAGTATTACACGCTAACCTATAACCTTATACAGTATTACGTTTTATATTATTACCTTATAATCTATTACGTTATATAGTGTTCCTTTTTATGGAATTACCTTATATCGTACTCTGTTATATTGTATAACGTTATGCAGTATTACGCGATAACGTATAATGTTATATAGCATTCTGTTTTATATTATTGCGTTATAGCGTATTACGTTGTATAGACTTACGTTTAATATTATTACGTTATAACGTATTGCGTCATGTAGTGTTACAATATATCGTATAACGTTATAACGTATTACATTAAATAGTATTCCGTTATAACTTATAATGTCATATAGTATTACGTTATAACGTATTACGTTATATGATATTACTTTATGTGGTATTACGTTTTATAGTACAACATTATACCGTTTTGCGTTATATAGCATTACGCTATGTAGTATTGCGTTATATAGCATTACGCTATATAGTATAACGTTATAACGTATTACGTTAAATATTATGTTATAACGTGTTACGTTATATATTGTTACGTTATAACGTATCACGTTGTATATGCAATGTCATGGAATATATTATAATTATATTCTTATATTTATGATAATTTATTTACGTTGAATGGATTGTACAGATGTTGATTAGACAGAAGAACGATGGTTGTTTAACATGAACTAGTCACAATAACGCGCTATAATCTAAATAATTCAGTGGTTCACTTGCAACTCTCGTCACAATGGATTCAACGTTTTCTCTCATGCGGACCACATTCTCTCGACAACACAATGACTTCTCTGTGAATTCAAAAGATTCACACCCTCTGACTTCCGGGTTTGCCACTCTCCGACTTCTTTCGCATCCCTTTTGTCTTTTCTTAGACCCACCACGCACGTGTTCCATAACCACTCGTGGCCAAGGTCACGTAGGCCTTTTTTACGAAACTATACGATTGATGGACCGACGACACTTTGATGGGTTCGACGCCGCTTCTGCTCTCGCGACATTGTATGTGATTTACCCGCTATCTTTTAGGCCTTTTGTCCAAGATACTACATATACGTCACACTGTTTCTCCTGTGCCACGCCTTAGGTCCGTTCTTATGATATTTCGGTACATTCGAATATCCCCGGTGAGACTACGCCTCATGTATCTATATCAAAGATAGTACGATCGGTGAAGTATATTTCTTTTTATACAATTAGCAAAAATTGCGTTTTAATCTTTGTTTGTTAACTGATAATTAGCTGTTGGTATTTAAATGGCAACCAAAATATTGTAGTATCGTAGAACAATCATAGTTTTCTGTTTCACCATTATAAATAAATCTGTTAAATAAGTAAGGATCTCTATAATATCTCCAAATTTGAGACTCGGCAAAATGGTTTACATGGACGAATATAGCAGTTTCAGTTTTAAACTCGACGACACATATTCGTCAATTTATCGTGTGGCGTGTAAGTCACAAGAAAAACTGATGGTGTTGCAAACAATTGTGCACTTTGTCGCTAAGGTAAGATCTGCCGATCCATGTCAAAAGCTATCTCATAATTCCTAAATGAAGAGAATTAATATTTCCATCAGGTCGCGAACATGTCTGTACGGACATGTCTGTCTTTGACATGTCAATTTTTCAACGTCCACACGAACGATGTCCACTTAATAATTGTATGTTATTCAGCCACATGTATGTCCATGTATGGAGGAGTATAAAGAAATTGCACTTTTGTTTGTTTAACAACAAACAATAAATGAATGAACGATTATGCCTCTTGTTGAGGGTTAAATGTTTATAGTTGACTTGACGGTAGAAATATCTTTGCATAATATGTTTTTCAACGATATTTAGAACAAAACAAGCGATTTTGAAACAATTTCCCTCCGTTACTTCGTAAACAAAATTTTGATTAAACGAAAAAGCGCAACTATTTTTACATTTCGTTTTATATTTTTGTGGCGGCACTTAATAGCAACTAACACCGGACGATGACAACGCAATGGTTAGCGCCTTTGGTTACGAACGTTTGGGACCCGGGTTCAAATCCTCGCACCCGTAATCCGATGTTTCTTCCGCGACACAAAAATCAGAAGAAACGCAGCAGCACACTATCTCGACCTCTACACTATCGCAACTACTACTACACCTCATCTTAAAAAATCATTTATCGTAAGTGAAGAGACTTCAGTAGAATGTTGTTGATAATTAAAATATCTGTAAAATGAGCCCAATTTTTAGGTTGCAAATTAGTAGAAAGTGGAAAGATATCCCTTTTTCTCAAATCGCCCATAATTTTGATTAAAATTGCCATACGATTACGAGTCTCTGTGGCATGTAACAGTATCATACAATCGATCTGTGTGTTAGTTTTCGTACGATCAATTTGTTGTTTTACGACGCAGGAAATGTCAAATTTGCAATACAAAAATCAAACTTATCTGAATTTATTCTTCGAGCCTTTACGTCGTTTTCTACAAAACCTATATTTTGATACGCAGGAGTAAAAGTCTTTTTCGCCTGCACGCTCAGCTAGAATACAACGATAATCGTTCCTAGTTGTAAAATGCAATAACTTTCGCACGTTACGTCCTGCCGTGCTGGAACTTGTTTCTGTTGGTTTCTCCAGTCGTTCCAAACTTAATTATTTTAAAAAAATATTCCTCTAGGTGGAATTGGTTTCTGAAAAACTCGCCAGCGCTAAACTATTAAAATATTGAGCGGTGCGACAGGCGTCATTTTATAGTTTATTACGTGTATTGTATGTGTATTTTTTTCGTATTGATTGGATGCTCATAAAAGTTAAAAAAACGTTTATAAAGTTGTTCCATTTTCATAGCGGGCGATTAGAAGCCTTCAGTGCAGCGAACGAGCCTATTTCTGGCTCGACCGCGCAAAAACTGAAGCTCATGGACAAAATCGTATTATCTCGGCAGCTATAGCACCTACAAAGGCTTTTTTAAAATTAAGAATTAAAAAGGAACGATTGGTAATATTATTTTCTTATGCAATGTTATTCGAAAGTATAAAATAAAAACGACATTGTTTGCTCTTCTTCTCCTTTGTCGTTATAATTAGAATTTAGTGTTGCATAATGATATTTTCGTGATTAGAAAACTGTTCCTATAGTGTCGACGTTTAAAAATTACGTATTTTACACTGTATTATTTATCTTGTCCTTAATTATCATGGTGTGTATAATTAATTATTAATTGTAGTTTTCAGCCGCCTGTGTCCTGTTGCGTTGTTGATCAAATTGTTGGTTCACGCATTTCAGTGATTCCATAGTTTGTTTGTGCGATTTCGCTTGATTTTAGACGAGTTTGCATATTCGTATTATTTAAAGATCTTTGTGCAACATTTCGTTTGTGACATGACACGGTGCCACCGCTGTAATTCTGAAAGCTTTGTTCTGAAAACGTTGGATAATATTAATATGGGATTCTGTAGCACAGCCCCATAATTGTATTCCGTATGACCATACCTGTATTGTGGTAGTTTATATATTAGCAATTTATTGCTCACGAAGACGGGCAAATTTCCTTCTTTAAATCAATATCTAGTTGCCTTTTCTTTCTTTTTAAGTGTTACTTGTCTAGATGAATTGGTAAGTATACAGCCTAAAAAAGACGTCTGAAAATCGATATTTAAACGCATGTTTGTGAAATTACGATGGTTCCTTTATGAAACATCATAAAAATGAATCTACCTTAATCTACTGGTTTGCTAGAGCAGGTCTCGCGCCCGTCCTGACCGTCCCAAGTTGGTCTGAGGGATGCGCATTTTCTCAATCACCTAAGGTCTTTGCTTCCATGGCTTCCTCCGCGCCAGCCTCCTTGCTCGGGGGATTAAGGTCGGGGGGTCCCTCCGGCGGCGAGACTTCTTCGTTGCCACCTGCGACCGCGGATCCGCGGGTGTTTCCGCCTGTTTCCTTCTTGGGAGGGACGAGGGGTTGGCGCAGGCCGGCCCCCCATCCTGTGTACCGATGGTGCTCCGAGCGCCTCGCAATGCAGGCATTTCGGGTTCGCTGCAGTGCATCCTTTGGATTGGTGTCCTGGGTCGGTGCATCGTGATAAAGGATTTTAGGATTTTATCACACAAGCAAATTGAACAGCGCATCGGTAGCAACCTACTACCTCGTACAAATCGTAAATAAGGTTATGACACTCGAAGACGTAAACCATCTGCATGGCGTTTTATTACGAAAAATCGTAGATTAAACATTATACCTCGCTACTCGTTGAAATGCATCTCAATATATCGGAAACCCTCTCATAGAATTTAAGAGTAAAGAGGATTAATGTTCTTTCGCGTAATTTTCGTTTCTGTCAGGATGTTTGCCCGTGCAGAGGGATATTTCGCGTTGTGGTTGTAAGTATAAGTAATCCAGATGCACTCTGGCAGCGTTACATTACAGTTGAAGGTATTAAGGAACACGTTGATACATTTACAGCAAAGGAAAACAGATTCCTATAGAACGCGATATGCGGATCTCCTTTTTCTCTTTGAATAATGAATCAACGTGTGTTCATATTTTTCGTGAATCAAATGCTAACGTTCCGTTGGACCAGTGATTACCAGTAAATTCGTATTGGTCTCGTTCTTCTTCGCCTTCTTCTTCTTCTTTGAACGAATCCACCGGGATCTGATGAATAGATTAATCGGCTTGAATTCCTCGGTTGATTATTGATTATTAAATTCAGTCTTTTTGCACAACGTCGATCGGCAGATGGCAGAAAAGGAAATGCAGTCTTTCAGAAGTAATACTCTCACCGACAACATTGATGGGTAAATGTGTTCGCGTTATTCGACTGAATGCATAGAGAAAGAGAAGGGAAGCTTTGCTAAACAGCTCGGGGCCTATCCGCCTTGGAGCCCTCGACCTTGTCGTTTCTGGCTACCTTTTTTCTTTTTTAGGGTGGGGAAATCCTCATGGACACTCTGCTACCGCTGCCGAGGCAGCAGCAGCCGAGTAGTGTCGGACTCCTACCGACTAAAACTCCACGGTGATCGTCCCGACATTTGGGAGAGGTGCACCCGGGTTCTCTTGCGAAATCTACCGGGGGTGCCCCTCGTCGTCTATCTCCCTGTCAAGGTGTTGAAGGGAGGCTTCTCGAGTTAGACCGCTAGGGGAAGACCACGCCCCCCTAGAGAACGCCGCGTTCTCTGTTCTGACGCGCGCCTAGGGCGGCGGCGGCGGTGGTGGTGGTGGTGCAGCCGCCGCTACCCGGCCGCGTACGGTGCTTCTCCAGTGCAAAGTCCTCGCCGGATCGCGCGTTCTCTCCCTGCTTCTCTCCTCCCTCTCCTTCGCCAGCATCACTTGCTCGCAGTAGGAGCGGACGGCGTTGAACTCTTGGGGTCCTCTGAGCATCGCCTCGACGACCGCTTCAGGGGCCAAGCTTTCGCCGATGTCGAGCTGCAGGACGCGTCGCGGTTCCGCCCAGGCTGGACAGAAATCCAAGGTGTGCTACGCCGTGTCCTCCTCTTCCTGGCAATGGTGACAGATGGAGGTCACCTCCCGCCGAATCCTTAGCAGATACTTGCCGAAAACTCCGTGGCCTGTGAGCACCTGCGTCATCCTGAAGGTCAGCGGGACCCCGCCTCGATCTCTCCAGGCTTCCCAGCTGGGGAGCACGGCGCGAATGGCCCTGTGTGGCCGTGCAACGTCCTCCGCGATCAGTTGAGAGCGCCACGGCTCCCACGTCTTCAGTTTCGCCTCCTCCCGGACGTTCGGGGCCGACTGGCTGTCGGTCGGCGTCGTCGTCGTCGAACGGAGGGGATGCTGACAGCACGGTCGCCGCCGCGTGGGATATCGTTCTGTATCCCCCCGCTATGCGGATGCCCGTTGTTCTCTGCAGCCTCCTCACCAGGATCGCTACGGCGGCTCGCCATCAAATCTTCGGCCTATACAGGAGCCCCGTAGGGGACTCGGGACCCTCGTACGATCGGCGTACTCTCGATCCTGCTACGCCGATGTTCGGTAATAAGCCGCACTAGGCGTTGGCTGCGGCTGTCCCCCTCGAGACCAGGATCTCGAAATGCGGTCCGAATGTCCAACGGCTGTCGATAGTGAGACCCAGGTATTTCATCTGGCGTATCACCGGGACGTCTTCTCCGTTGATGGACACTGACAATCCGGGAGGAGAGATTCCTCTACGGCGTTGGTCGAAGAACCACAAGGCCTCGGACTTGGCCGGCGACACGCGCAATCCGAGCCTCTGGATCGCGTGTACCGCGCACGCTGCGGCGACCTCCGTGAGATTCGCGGTCTCGTACCACCAACGTCCACCGGCCAGGTTGGGGAAACTGAAGAAAACTGAGTCGTATGCCGTAATCCACAGAATGGGTCTTAGCACCGAACCCTGCGGAACTCCGCGCTCGACCGGTCTTCTTTGTTCTTCCCCTTTACTGCCGGTGTACTTGGCCCATCTGTCGTTGAGGTAGGCCCGGATGACCCCGACAAGGTTCGCCGGTACCTCGAAGCGACGCAGTGCCTCCACGATCATGGCCCAGGGTATGGCGTTGAAGGCGTTCGTGATGTCCACGGATACCGCTAACGTCATCCCTTTCCGAGAAACCAGGTCCTCCGCTATGGACCTCACCCGTTTTACCGCATCCACTGTCGAGCGGCCTTTGCAAAATCCTAACTGGTTGTCGTGCCATCCGGCCGTCCGATCCGATATGTGGGCCTCCAGACGAGCGGCGATCATCCACTCGAACAGCTTGCCCACCTCGTCGAGAAGGCACACCGGCCTGTACGCGGACGGTGAATACAACGGACGACTCTCCTTCCGCAACAGGACCAGCCTCGCCGTCCGCCATGTCCGGGGGTAGACGCTTTCCTTTAGGCATCTGGTGAACAGATGACGTAGGCGGGACGCCATGATATCGAGTAACTCCGCCCAAGCTCGGCCTGGCATTCCGTCCGGACCCGGTGCCACGTCAAGGGATCCCATCCTCTTCGTCGCCTCGAAGAGCTCCTCTTCGGTCACTCGGAGTTCTTCGCTCCACTCCGTCGTCGTCTCCGTCTCGTCGTCGAAGGAATAGGAGGAGGAGAATGGCCCTGTCCGTCCCGCGTTGTCGTCGTTTTCCTACCTAGGGAACAGAGTCCCGATGACGTTGGTAAGCAACACCGGATCCATGCCTGCGGTCAGCGGGGGGTCGTAGGTTTTTGGTCACTATTTTGTACGGCCGCCCCCACGAATCGGATTCGACCGCCTCGATCAACTCAGCCCATGATCGAGTTTTCGCGATTTTTATCTCCCGCTGGAGAGTGTCTTTGTAGATATCATAGCAGCGGGAGATCTCTTCGTCGCGTGTTCACCTACGAGGACGGGCCCTGAAGAATCTTCTGCGGGCTCTCGCAACTCCACGATCTCCGGAGTCCACCAGTGCACGCAACGGTCGCGTCTGCCACCCGGAACGGAGCGCGGTATCGAGACGTCGCACGCCGCGCTCATTTATCTTCGGAGGTCCTCCGCTTCGTCGTCGATGCTTCCCGGACTCGTCGTCGTCGTCGTCTCGCTTCGGGCGTTCCATCTCCAGGCGGAATCTATGGTTACCGCCCAAAGCATCTCCCGGTCTCTCTCCTTCCAGCGCCATCTCGGTGGAAGGCGGGTACGGGTCGTTCCTCCTCTTCTTCGTCGGGTGTCGTTGGTATCCCCGTGGGATAACCTCCATCAGTACGTAGAGGTGGTTGGACAGGGTCTCGACGTCTCGACGGCCACTCTCCAGTCGCAGATATTCCGAAACAGCTGGGAGATTGCCCATGTGTCGTCAACCACTGAAAATCCTTTCCACGCCACGCAGGTGCTCGCCGAGCCCCTGTTCGCCAGGAGGAGCCCGAGACGCGCGGCCCAGTTCGTCAGCCATCTTCCTCGGGTGTCCGTTCCGGTGTTTCCCCATTCGGTGGAGTGGGCGTTGAAGTCCCCGAGGACGAGTACCTGGCGGGGGAGGCATCTTCGGACGCATTGCCGACCCGGTCCAGGAAGTCCCCGAACGCTGCCAGTCCGCTGTTGGGGTAGACGTAAACGCCCACCACCGCTATTCCCGCCCACTCGACCGCGACGTAGCCGCTACCCTGGTCGATCAGGGCGGCGGGAGCGCTCAACGTCGGCGTCCACGCTATGGCCGTCGATCCATCCAGGACCCTGACACACTTGGGGGAGTCGGGGACGCTGTGCGGCTCGGCCACCGCCGCGAGGCGACCTCACTCTCCCGGATGGTCTGGAAGAACAAGTCTTGCGCCCATCTCGAGCGCCCCAGGTTGCATCGAAGGAGTCGCTGGAAGGTCCTACTCCAACACCATGGCCTCCTCCCGGCCATCCGCTGCTGCCTCGGCGGTGCTGCTCGGTTTTTCATGTTGCTCCGTCGCTGCAACTGGCCCGCGGATTGATCGCCTCCTCTTCCTCTGATTGATCTTCGGCGGGACGCATGACGATCCGCCCATTCTGTGATCCGCGGACGCCCCGGGCGAATCGCACAGAGGACACGTGGGTGCAGAGGCGGGACCACCCTGGCGCGATGTCCGCTTCCGCCGCACCTGTAGCACAGGTGCCCACGGTCCACCATGGACACGCAGGTTGCTCGTACGTGTCCCATCTCCAGGCACTTGTAACACTGGAGCGGCCTCTTTGGGATGGCTATCACCCTCGCGCTGCACCAGCCCAGCGCGACTTTCCCTTCCCGGGCTAGTTTCCGGGCTCCGGCCACCGGGCATCTGATCCACGCTGATCCGAGGCCATCTCTCGAGGCGCCGATCTCTCCCACCTTCACCTCCGCGCTGCCGCAACCTGCCGCCGAAGCCAGCGCTTGCCGCAGCTCCTCCTTGTCGATCGAGATGTCGATCCCGACCACTCGCAGCTCCGCTGTCTTCGTCGGGACGGCGATTCTCACAGCGGTCGGATCCAGCACCAGGCCAGGTGCCTTGCCAGCAGGGACGCCTTCCCTCTATCCTTGTCGCCCAGGACCTTTAGTATGATGGCGCCCGTCATCGCCCTCTTCATGTCGAGCGCCTCGACCCCTATCTCCTTCAGCGGGATACTCTTCCTAGCCCTCGCGAGGATGTTGGCGTACAACAACTTTGCTCCCTCGTTCAGCGTCAGGGTCACCGCGGACGTTCGCGGTGTGCGAGGGAGTGTGGCCGTCTTCGACGCCTGCTTCGATCCCTGCTTCCTCAATGTTGTTGTTTTGATAGTAGCGGCGGCAGCGCTTTCGGCGCGCCTGTCGTCCTTGCCGATGGAGCCGCAATCGCTCCTTTCTTCGCCTCGTTTACAGTAGCGACGACGACCGTCTTCTCCGTTTTCATACTCCGGCACCTCTTCTTCTTCCTCTTCTTGGGCTTCACCACCCCCATTCACCACCCTCCCGCTCCTCCCGCTCCGTTTGTCGGGTGGCAGGGTGGTCCCGAAGCGCTTCTCCATGTCCCTTATTATCCAGAGGTCAAACTCCTCGAACTTTTATTCGAGGGCGTATAGGCGCTCCCTGTCGCTCTTGTCTTCCCGCGGAGGACGGGCAGACTAGGCGGCCGAGTCGCTGCACCGCGGGCGTTCGTGAGCAGAGGCGGTCCTTCTGGCTAGTTCTTGACGAAGGGCCGCGTTTTTCGCTTCGAACGTAGACATCCTAGCGGTTCTCCTAGAGAGCTCCTGTCGAAGCGGCGCATTCTCCTTCTCCAGCGCGGTCAGCCTCGCCTCCGCGAGCCTCGGCGCCGCGGCGCTCTGCGCCGATTCTGCCCTACCCGGTGCTTTCTTCTCCCAGGCGGCGGTGATATACCTCGCCGCTTCCTTTAGGTCTTTGATGTAGGTGCCTTTTAAGTTGGACTATGTCGTCGCAACCCTCATGATCACCAAGACGCGTCTGGTGACTTCGGCGCTGACGTCCGCCACCGAGCTCGTCCTTATTTCCGATGCCAGCTCTTCGGTAACTACCGGGGTTGTTGACATCATCTTCCTTTTCTTGCCTCCCGACGCCGTCGATGTCAGCGATGACATCCTCTCACCGTTAACGACGTGGAATCCTCTACCGTGGTCGTCTCTGGCTACCTAACCCCAACCTAACCCAATCCATTTTTCGTTTCCTATTCGTTCTATCACCCCATTATTCGCAATCTATCATGTATCCCATGTCCAAAGCTGCCAGCTGTACATTCTCTCGTTCTGTCGCTCTGCACATTCGTTCACTCGTTTGTCTGGTTGTTATCCTCGACGACGTACTCGTTAGCCAGAGAAGAACGTGCCGGATAACTTTATCGATTCACCGAATTCGATCCGTTGATCAACTAAGCTCTCTTCTCCATTGTATAATCGAGCTACGCGAGAGAAAACTTCTTACTCTTTCTATTCTTTCCCAACCTCGTGCGATCGAAGGTGACCGCAAGAAACACGTTTTCTTTAAGTGGTTTACGTTTTCCGAGTTTACAATTTTCCTAATAAGTGTTGTTTGATTATCTATTATAGTCTTTATTTTATTGTTGTCATGAAATAGTTTGTCCATATTCTCGTTTATGAGTGTAAGATCGTCATTGTCGAAAGTTCCGAACAGACTTTTCGATACGGAACCTATGATGTTGAGTAAACCTCGTTTGCTTCGAGCATGTGTTAACGCTTTCAAGTGTCTTGCGAGTTGTTTCAGGTTTTTGATACGATTTTGTAATCCTTCTAATTCTTCAGCGTATTCTTTGCTGATTGCGCGTGAGTTTATTGTTGATTTGTATAGCTTTATCGTGTTTATTTGCTCGTATATATCGCTAGTGTCTAATCCTACAATAATATTGGCAGTATCGCTATACAAATATCCTTTTCTTATGTTTCCTATGAATACAGAGTTTTCTTCTAACGGTGTGATATTTATTTGCGCAGATACTATTTCGGCAACGAGGAGTGTCGACCTGAAAAGTAAGGTTTTAAACCATTACCGTGTATCTTCTTGTCTAGGATCAGATAGTATGGAGTACATACTTTATCAATCGTGTGTGGTCCTAATCGAGTCCACATCGAGTTTACGCCGTTTATGATCGTTTTGTACTAAAACGGAATCTCCTTCCTTGAAATCCGATTCAGGTTTTATTATTTTACGGTTTTGATCGCGCTGATATCGCTGTTTGCTTTTGATTAATGTTTCACGGGCGTGTTGGAGTCTAGAGTCCCATTCTCTTTTGCGGAATGTGACATATCTGCATATGTTTTCTTGGATATTGCGGAGGAGAGATTGGCTTGGTATCCGAATGTGAGTTCGAATGGTGCGTAACCAGTGGAGTCGTGTATCATCGTGTTATATGCAAGACATACAAAGTTAAGTTGATCGTCCGATTCTTCTTCTGAATTTCGCTGTATCGATTTTAACATGTCGGTTACTACTGCGTGTGTTCGTTCCAAAGGTCCGTTACTCTGTGGGTGGAAGGATGTCGTTTTGATATGTTTGATTTTAAACTCGTCTTCGTACCGTTGCATCAAACTAGATATAAAATCTGTTTTGGAGCGGAGACGATATAAATGTAATGATTCAGCAGTGCGTTCCAAATCGATTCCGTTTGCTGAGTCTTTAGTGGCACAAGTATCAAGTATTCAGTCAGTTCGTCATGTGTGGATAGAATGTACTGATTGCTTTTCTTTGTCTTTTTCAATGGGCCTAATAAGACCATTGCAACTTTATCGTTCGGTTCGAGGGCCGTGTCGTTCTTCGCGCGGTCTGATACGTGTAGTTTTAGATGTTTGACAGGTGTCGCATGATCCTACGTGTTGTTGTGTGCGTTTCATCAGATCTGGTACTCTGTGCCGTTCACGAATGCGGTCGTATGTTTCTTGTATTCCGGGGTGTCCGACTAAATCGTGATTTTCTCTTAACAATTTGTCTACTTCTTCGTCGTTATATGTTTAGGTTGGTTTCCATGCAAAATTTAATTCTTTCACGATGTTGTTCAGAAATAATAAAATTCGTTTGATCACGTTCTTCCCGGTCTCTGTGAAACTGTCGTCTCCTATACCTATCTTCTCGGTTGTATGAATGGTTTTGTTTAATTTGGTTAACCATTTGATTCTGTCGTAACTTCCTAGCTCTGTTTTGGAAAATTGATCGAAAGAAAGTGATACTTCTTATCGAGTTCTATGTTTAAATTTTCGCTTTGTCTGGTCAGAATGTGTATTCTAGATAGTGCGTCAACTGCAGTATTATCTTTTCCTTTCGTATATTCTATGTCGTATTCGTATTCCTCTAATTTTAATCGCCAGGCGTGATGAGGGGTCCTTGCAGTTCCGTAGTCATTTTAGCGCTTGGTGGTCGGTTCGAATAAGGAATTTCCGGCCTAGCAGATATTGTCGGAGGCGTTTCACGGCCCATACGATCGCTAAAAGTTCTTTTTCGGTTGTGGAATAATTTCGTTCCGGTGGGTTCAGAGTTCGTGAGATATAGCAACACGTATGTCCGTCCTGTGATAGGATAGCACCTATACCTTCGTTACTGGCGTCGGTCGTTAATGTGAATTGTTTTGCAAAGTCTAGGAATTTTAGTACTGGTGATGAACAGAGTTTGTCTTTTAATGTCTGGAATGCTTCCTAGGTTTTATCTGTCCAATGAAATGGTGTCTCTTTCTTTGTAAGTTCGGTCAATGGTTTCGCGATTTTAGAAAAGTTTCTGATGAATTTGCGGTATTAACCTGCTAAGAAAGATTTGATGTCTGTGGGATCACGAGGCTGTTTGAAGTTACTAACTACTTCTAATTTTTTGGGATTTGGCTTTACACCTTCGGCGGTTACTATATGTTCAAGATATTCTTGTTCTGGTTTGAGGAATTCGCATTTGTCTGGCTGTAATTTAAGTCCGATTTCGCGTAAGCGTTGCAATCCTATCGCGAGGTTGCTATTGTGCTCTTCAATCGACTGTCCGAATATTATAATGTCGTCTAAATACACAAAGCGATGTTCCGCTGTCAACGAGGAATTTACGTTGTCGTCCGTTGGATCGTAGAAGCACTGTGAGTAACCTTCCTATTGTGGCGTTGATTCGTGGATCTGGTCTATGGGTTCCTCTATTTCCTCCTTGCGTGTCTCGAGATTGTGGGCTGCTGGTGGCCTCGGATGTTGGTGTAAAGATATGTAAGGGATTCGGAAATATAAATAGTTTACTTTATTTGGCACGTACTAGCTATACATATATATTCTTCACTCTGGACCTATTAGTACGCTCGCTTGACAACAGACTCTTTAGAATACTTCCAAACAACTGCCAATCGTCCTTTGTCCCAACTAAGACCTGGACGCCCTCTGTCTCTTACACACACATTCACATGTCAGTGTAAATGTATCATCTTCCTAACAGTTGGCTGGGTATTTGAAAATTTCTGCATTGACTGGAGACATGTCCGATTTGATTGTATTTGAAACATTTCAGTTGAGTTCTTTGGGCAAGTGGCGTTCGTTCAACTTGCCGGAAGTTCCTTGGCATTGGATTAGGCGTTGGAGTTGGTTTTCTAATAGTTGAGTTGAGATTGTTGATCGTCGCTGCTCAGGGAATCGTGATGGTTCCATTGATTTTGGTCGTCGACTTCGATCTTCTCTGAAGTATCGCTCGATGTCGGCGGCTTTCTTTTCGACTTCAACGATACTGTACGGTGGATTGGCGAGCAATACATGTCCTATTTCAGTTTTTAGGCCTCGAATGAAATCAGTTACGGAATCTCTTAGAATTCTATCGTTCATTGTTCGTCTAGTAATTTCGTCAGAGTATTCCTTCGTTATACTATATTGTAGCTTATTGAACGCTCTGCGAAATTTGATGATATAGCTTGAAAATTTTCGTCGTAGCGCAGTCTTATTTCGCTTAGCTGATCTTGTTATTCCCTAACGGAGGCTTGGGTGGTTACGTTTCGTCATAGGGCATCGTACAGCTGTCCGTATTCGTTGATCGGTATATTACGGATGGCCATTGCGACTTTACCCGCAATTTTCTCGATCTTGATCATTTTGAGTAAGAGTGGTTGTTCACTACACATGGCTCGTATTTCACGTACTTCGCTGTTTAACTGTGGTATAAATGTTATCGCGTCTCTGGTTCGTAAGCTTGGAGAAGCGAATTGCGGTAAACGGTTTTCATAGGCGGGATGGTTGTCTGCTTCTGTTCGAACCGGGGCTGATGGCGAGGGAGTTCTGTCTCTTACGGTAATAGATTCGCCCATGGTAATAAGGGAGCCTAATTCTGCACTTGCGTCGTGTCCTATTTTTATTTTAGAGATATTTTTGCCTAGTAGTTCTATCTCTGCTGTGCGTCTCTTGTTTTCACTGTCGGTTATCCGTTGTGTTTCTTCTATACGTCGCGTAAGAGGTTCAATTTGCTTAGTGAAAGTCTCGTTTTTTTTTCTGCATCGCATCGAGTATGACACGAGTTGAATTATCCGTAGCTCCGGTTGTAGAAGCGGTATTAATAGTTTCAATTTTGTCTTTTCGCGGTGCGGGCATGATTCTAATCGAGTTTACCGAGTCTGAACTATCGTTGCTATTTGAGCTCGAAACGCTTGAGAAACTTGGTTTTCTCGCGCGGTAACGTACAAATGTATCCTGATTTTCAGCTTACCGTAGTAGCATATCTTCTTCGTATGCCCAATCGACCATCCTATGGCAACCTTGTCAGCCTGGGCTAGTTTCCTCACTGCACCAGCCGGGCCTCGTATCTACACGGATCCAAGACCGTTTCGAGCGAAGCGAATCTCTCCCAGTTGAACGTCCTCCGCCTTGCAACCACTCTCCTTCGCCAGGGTGTTTCTGATTTCCTCCTTGGTGGCCGAAATGTCTATTCTCGTTGTGCATCCACGGATTCCTTACTCGGATCCAGGATCCGGGTCAGCCGTGCTGCGAGCGCAGCGGCCTTCTCCCTCTTTTGGACCTCGGAGACCTCCAGAACGACGCTTCCGTTCATAGCTTTACGCATCCTTGCCGCGTTGATGCCGACCTCGGCCAGAGGGACGCTGTCCTTGGCCTCCTGTTTCCTTCTTCGGGGGAGGGGGCAGGCCGCAGCGCCTTCACAAGTGTGTGTGTGTCACGATTTTCTCAAATTGAACGGCACATCGGTAGCAACTTACTACCTCGTACAAGTTGTAGAAAAGGTTACTCGAAGACGTAAACCATCTGCACGGTGCTTTTTACGAAAAATCGTAGATTAAACATTATATCTAGTTACTCGTTGAAATGAATCTCAATATATCGGAATCCCCCTCATGTATCGCGAAGCCGACGGAAAGTTCCGTGGCGGGTGCCGTTACAAAATTGTGACCGGCCAGTCGCGTATTGATACCGCCGATAGCTAAGCTACGACGAAATCAAACACATGGAAACGCGTTCCTTGTATCATATTTTATACGGTAAGCGCACGGGTTCCCGTTTATTTACTAATAATATTACGCATGCAGTAGCGGCGTGGTAGGTCGAAAACGTTTCCAAATCCGCGTAAAGCTGGGCCGAGTAATGGACTCGGTTCGGTTCGGGAAGAAACCTCTATTTATAATGCTTTAATCTCGTCTCGACTATGGGATCAGCGATTCGTTTGATAGACGCGATCACTGCGTGTACTGGTGGACTCCGGAGATCGTGGAGTTGCGGAAGAGCTGCGTTCGGGCCCGCAGAAGACTCTCAAGCATCCATCACCGCAGGCGGATACGCGACGAAGAGGAGATCTCCTGCTGCTACGAGACCTACAGAGAGACGAGACGCGCTCCCCAGCGGGAGATCAACATCGTGAAAGCTCGGTCCTGGACGGAGCTGATCGAGGTGGTAGAATCCGATCCGTGGGGGCGGCCCTACAAAATCGTGACGAGGAAGTTGCGACCTCTCTCCCCCCCCCCCCTCCCTGACCGCGCACATGGATCCGGTGCAGCTAGTCAACGTCATCGGGATGCTGTTCGCACGGCAAGACAGTGACGCGAGGCAGACAGAGCCATCCTTCTTCTGCGACGACGAGACGGTGACGACGACGACGGTGTGGAGCGAAGAGCTGCGGGTCACCGAAGAGTAGCTCTTCGAAGCAACGAAGAGGATGTTATCCCGCAACGTGGCATCGCCGACGCGGAGTCGATCGCCACCATGGTTCTCCGCCTACGGCATCTGTTCACCCGGTGCCTAAAGGAGGGCGTCTACCCCCGGATATAGCGGACGACGAGATTGGTTTTATTGCGGAAAGACGGTCGTCCGCTGGACTCGCCGTTCGCGTACAGTCCGGTATGACTGCTCGACGAGGTGGGCAAGCTATTTGAGAGAGTGGTCATAGGCATGGTGTGCTACGCCGACGATACCTTGGTCCTGGCCAGGGGAAGTTGCTGGGACGAGACCGTGAACCTGGCGGACTTCGCCGTGGCGTGCGCAGTCAGAGGCTCGGCTTGAGCGTGTCGCCGGCCAAATCCGAGGCCCTGTGGTTCTTCGCCCTAACTCGGGAAGCCTCCCTTCAACACCCAACCGGGAGATAGACGACGAGGGGCAACCCCGGTAGATTTCGCAAGAGAACCCGGGTGCACCCCTTCCAAACGTCGGGACGACCACCGTGGGGTTTTAGTCGGTAAGAGTCCGACACTACTCGGCTGCAATTGCCTCGGCAGCGGTAACAGAGTGTCCATGAGGATTTCCCCACGTAAAAAAAAGGGGGGGGGGTTGTTGAGTTGCGAGAGTTGTTTGAGATGGAGTGTGATTTTTGTATTTAGTTCCAGTTAAACTACCATCGTTTTCTGTCCAATTGTTATCTGTATAGTCAATCTGTCACGTCACGCGTGAAACGGTCCGCGCTACGCCTCTAGTTGCTAGACCGCCAAGGTTCTGCACCGCTATTCAGACCCTCAATAAACCTAAGGACTCAACATAAACTTAGGCTTTTAGTGTACCTTTTGTCTTGATATTCGTATCTATCGCCTATTAGTCTTGAAGGAATCACTGTTCCTGTAATTGTTATCGTTTTATGGATGGTCCCTGAAACAGTCCTTAGGTTTATTATGCGTTCGTACTAATTACGGAAAAAAAGCGAATATTTCCCTTACGGGAAAGCTGGTTTTTCTCATGAACAAGATCATCCCCGAGCCACGTCGATCGGAGGCTTGTTCCTCCTATTTTCAGTTATTAACTTTGGCTGTAACCAATGGGCATCGCGGATCGTTACCCTCGCTTTCCTAACGAAAAGTGTGAACAACGAATCCGCGTCCTTAGTTCAAAAGGAACTTTTGTAATGCTACAAAAACGCACTTCACCGTTATTACGATCCTCGTACAGTCAACACCTGACTTGTTCTCAACAAGAGAGATCAGTCATGATAGTTCAAGTTCCAGTTGTAACAATCAAACTATTTTCCTCACTCTGTAAAGTCTTGTAACCAATTGTTGGAAATATATATATTTATTCTGTTAACGTGGTATCAATTCAAAACAATCACCCCTATTATCTTAATGGAAATCAGGGGATCGATCAACTCGTGATGTCGATTATTCTAATCGTAGCGGGAATTTACGACTCCCGTTAACGTGATATCTCGCTTCTCACGCAATTGGTAGAAAAGTCACAATCTATTGTAAATAAATTATAAATAATCGGGGGAAAATTTATATCAAATATCCCCGATACTACAATACTATTCGCGAGATGGCTGTTATTTTCAGGGAAAACTTTGAGATTTCCAGCAAAATTCGAATCGACCTCGAGATACAATTGCAGAAATATTAAATTAAATGTGGGTTTGCTCGAGCAAGTAACAATCAAGAGTGCACATTGTTATCGTAAAATCTTTGTTAAACGCTGCCAGTCTTCTCACACGTTTGAGCATTTTGGAATTGAGATCAAGCCACAAACAATGAATCAACGAACTTGGATAATTCGTTAGGAACAACTGCTATTATTGAAAGCTGGAGCACGCGCTCGGTCGAATTTTCATTGTGAAACGCTGATCCTGAAAATCGTAAATTGCAGCCGCGCCAAAGTACAGTGTACCGAGCTGTAGAACATATAGAACTAACTGTAAAACACATGCATACCTATTTCATATAAAATTCGTTTTGAACATACTTTGAATCTCAAAATTCTGGTATATCTACCAGACAACATTATTTTTCATTACAAAAATCCATTGAGAGCAGCAAGTTTATTAAATCACTCTATCCGTACATTTTTAACTTTGAAAAAATGGGTTTCTTCTTCCTTTCTGTATCTTCGTCTATGTACTTCTCCAATAAAGGTCGATTCGATGGTAACGCAAAGAGACCACGAAGAACGTAACGAGTAGCGTAGACGAGGATGAAAGGAAGTTTCGAATGCAGGCACAAGCAAGAGAACGTGCATAGAGGCAAGGACAATCAACAAAAGAAATCGGCCGAGTGTCCGTTAACCCTTTCGCTACGAGCGTCGCCTATAGACGACGTCCGCGAGAATTTTAATTTGTTATTGTAAAGTGTAATTTTTAATTTTTAAATATATTTTTATTGATAATAATCGCACAGTCTCCAAATATGTTGTTGTACGAATCGTACGATCCGGATAATGACGAGGCTGCACCGAAAGATGCAAGTCCGAACACCGGTTTACCTACGCGCAACATACAGCGGCGTCACTCCGACGGAGCACACTGACGTAGCGAAAGGGTTAATTCAGCTTCATTGAGTTAGAAAAGTGGTCCTCCTACGGTGCAGACGCCGAAACTTTTCAAACGGTTATTGGTCTTGCATGTTCCAGAGAATTCACGAGTCGCTGATCCTCGTTTTGACACGGATAAAGTTTCATTTTTCATTTGTTTCTTCCATTGAAGAAGGATCGAAAAGTAATTAAGAATTATTCCACATCGGCCTTTTATTCTCACGAGCAGGTTTTGTTTGCAAGAATGTGCGAATGTGTGGAAATTTTCAATTTGCTTCAATTCCCGTTCAAGCCGAGTATTTCGGGATTCAGGCACGTTCCTTTTCTCGATTTTTTAACGCAGCAACATTTTTATGTTCTTATTTAAAAAAAAAAAAAACGGAGCGGTCTAATCGTGCAACTATTTCGATACTAAACTAAGTTAAGATTAAACATTTTGCTACAAATCATTAAATACGCTCGTTTCGAAAAACTTAAATTGTTAACCCTTAGAGTGCCGAATACTCGCGGCCAATGCGTTCCGTACGGACGGCGCACGACCAGCGCTGACGATCGCTGTGGACGGAATACTTTTTCGCTAGACTCAACTCTGTCGATTGACTGTTCAAAGCGCAAATCGTAATAAGTTATAGTAATTCTTTTGCACGAGATTAAATGATTCAAGAGCGTTATTTTTTAGTATTATTTATTTATTACAAACATTGAAATTTACAATAAACTAAAATTTGGGTAATAAACTAGAAAACAATAAATTAGAAAAATAAATTTTCGTAATATGCAAATGACTGCGAAAAGGAAATCTTTAATTTATCGATTACCGATCGTATTTTTGCTAAAGGATCGTCACTTGCTGTTTTATTATCGTTAAAGTGCAACACTTGTTGTATTTTCGACTAATCGGGGGGAGACGCGTTCGCGAGATATCGCGTCAACGGGAGTCGTACGATTCCCGCTACGATTGGAATAAACGACACGACGAGTTGATCGATCCCCTGATTTCCGTTAGGATAATAGGGGTGATTGTTTTGAGTTGCTACCGCGTTAACGGAATATAAATATGTGTATTTCCAACAACTTGGATACAATAAGGACAAGACTTTATATATGATACAGAGTATGTGAGCCGAGGAAGGTAATTTGATTGTTACAGACTCGAGGTTGAGCTAGAACTAACTTCCGCTCTCGTGTAATCACGGAGGAAAGTTCGGTTGTATTGTTTCGCATTAGAGCGTAACGATCCACGTTGCTCATTGGCTATAGCCAATATTAATGAAGAAAAATAGGAGGAGAAAACCTCCTACCCATGTGGCTTGTGTATTCTAGCTTGTATAATAAACCTAGAACTGTTTTAAGTACCAGCTATAAACCGAAACATTAGCAGGATTAACATAACGTTAAAGGTTAAGTTAAAAGTTTAGCTATATGGTGGATCCTTAGGTTTATTGAGGTCGGAATGACGGTATGTAAGGTCGTGGCGGCTAGACCCAAGATGACGTCACACGGTCCATTTTACGTGACGTAACGCTTGTAATAATACTATGTATCGATCTCGTGCCATTATTTTGCGGAAAATATTGCTTTTCGACAGTTCGTCCGTAGACCAATAGCATCGAAATGCATTTATATTTATCTCACACGAACATAATAGTATTACTTGTGCGTAGGTGGTCGGAAAAATTGACAAACGCATATATGCGTCCTTAGTCCACACCGATGGCTTTCGCCAGACGCATATATGCGTCCATAGCACTCTAAGGGTTAATCGTTACTTTGTTCACTGCTATTTTGTTAAGCGTTAATAAATTAATCGTTGTTGTTGAACATATTCGAGTGTTCCTTCAGTATCGATCGCAACACTCATAATCACCTCAGATCGTTGACAATTGGCCAGTTACTCTCAGACTGACTGTAGGTAGTGTCCCATGGTCCCTTCAAGATTTTAAACCCCACTCTCTATACAGTAGTGAGTATGACCTGTATAAGTGTCATGTTCAAGTGCCTGTGTAGATGTCTGTATAGGTTTATTTGTGTCTATGTGCGTAATATCGTTGTATTCCAACAATATTCTTAAACAATCACTCAAACGGAGACTGTCCAAAACCAAAAATGTACAAAATAACTGTAAAAAATTAACTGCCATCGTAAACGTGATGTTTTATGCTCCAGGTGTAATCTGTAAATAAATGCACGGTGCGTGTGTGTAAATCAAAACTCTCACACGAACATCACGTGCTTATGTGCTAATATTAATTTCGTATACGTATAATATGTAATATTATATATGCGTGTATTTCATATACAGGGTACAAGTGGTACAAACGGGCATGGGTAGATTCCTTATGAAGAGATAAACCAAAAATGTACAGAAAGGATTTTTTCTCGTAGCTTCGTTTTCGAAAAAATGAACTTTGATAGTATTATGAAAGATACTGATTAATTAATGCTGCGATTGACGGGAGAAACTAATTTTTCTCACTTTATGCTTTTAGTATCAACCTATCATTGTAAATATTCCAACGGATATTTAATAATAGAAAATGTTTCTTTGGCACATTTTTTAACATGGGAACTATAGCTGACATGTGATCGTGGGATCTGTCTTTTAGGTAAATCCTTAATCTCAGCTATGGTTCCTAAGAAAAAAATATTTCTTATTTTCAACGTTGTTATTATTATTACATTATATTAGTTATTTATTTATCGTGTTTATTCGCAAATTTTATTCCCGGATTATAACTATTTCGTTTACTTATATAGATATTAAAATAACGTATTGTGATATTTCAAAAGAAAAATACTTGGAAATAATAACAATACCTGCTCCTAAAATATTTGAAGCCATTGACAACTAGTAGCAACGTTTCCTTTACGTGTCATTGATGTAGATAAATTCGCTTATGGTTATGGAAGATGTACGAATTGCCTGCACAATGGCTGACAGAGGGGCATTCGATTGGAAAGGCCTGGACGCTACAGTTCCCAAAGCGGCCGCGAATGTGTTAATGCGGAAATTACAGGAATTATCGTTTATCTTGTCCTAAACAGAACGTTACTCGCAGAATCACGGAAGCGTGAACTAATGTCAATAAATTTTAAGTTCAAATGCGTTCAATATATCTGTATAATTTTTTTCCTAACTGTTACGAGTATATGCGCTTCAAATGCAAATACAAATAGTACGCAAATAATGTTACGCCTTGAAAAAGATCCAGCGGAACGAGCTGCGGTGATCTTGCAGGTTGAATCATCATTCTACCAAGGTCAACCGCGACATTTTTAACGTTTATGGTCATAAAGACAAGAACGAGGCATTCCAAGTGTCGCAAGTATCTCGCGCTCGCGAAGAGTTTTTAAACTGAATTTTCTCCAAAACTAAACCTCAAACTCATTTCCACTTGAGGAAATCAATGGAACGATGAGCAATGTAATATTTTTGATACATGTACATTTATTGGAATAAATAGCAACAGAAATATCGAGAAATTGGGTGTTTTAACGCGATAATGACTCGAAACACGTTTCGAAAATAGTTAAATCGTAATTATCCTTAAAAAAATGAAACTTTTAGATACGCAAGCCCATTGAACACCTATCGATATAGGCAACACAACGTGTAAATAAATTTGAAGATACAAACGAGGTGCAAACTACCTGGACTTTGTGCTCCTAATACGAAAATTTTATTACAAAATAATTAATTACAAAATATTAAAAATAACAAATATGTTAGCGACGACTTTGTGTCGATATAATGGCAGATACTCGGCGGCCATTTGGGCTTGCAATAATGTAAAACTGGGTCGAAGGCAGGCTGCTTGAGCGAATTTTTGCAAAGCCGATAGCCGAGCTGTTTCGAGGGTGCGTGAAACTGTTTAACGAAGGATAAATAAAAAATAGAGAATCGAGACACTTTGTTTAGCACGTTGACGCCGATAAGACCCACCGGTGGGCCTCGCGTGTATGTTCCGTGAAGTGAGCGCGACTCGCCGGTGAGTCTCTCGTGTCTGTTCCGAGGGGCGGCGGTGGGTCTCACACGTATTTCACAAAATACAAATGAGATCCACCGCCGTCCCGCGAAACAGACAGTGAATTCGGGCGCTGCCCCACGGAGGAAACCATGAATATCGGCGCCGGCGTTAAAGTGTTAAAGGATCTGACCACGGAATGGGCAAAGCGGTGATGGTTAGCTTTTGTTAAGTGGCGTGTGGGGGACCGCGCGACGTTTACCGCAGAAACTTAGAGGCGTAAAGTATTAACAAAATTCACTTTTAGCCTATATATGTAATAAGGTAAATGCTTAGGGTAAATCGGAAGATCGATTCTGGAAAATCGAGTTTATTTTCGGAATAATGAAATTAAATACAATAACAGTTAACAACAAATCTACTACCAATTTTACCTGGAAAGTCGAGAATCGATTATCTAAGTCCTAAATTATCGTTCTTGTCGCTTGGCGGGTAGTTTGAGTTCTGTGCAATTTCCATTTACATATATTGCGAGATAAAGCATGAAATTCTTTCGTAACACAAAGTGACTAGAAACTTTTGAACACGTCAAATTACTAGTTTTCTAATTAAGTATACCTAGTGTAGTAATGATAGAGCGTCGTTCATGTATAGAATTGTGTGATTCGATGTACGAGGTTGAGAAGTAAAGGGGTAGGGTGCGTTTCTGTTCGTACACTCGCTCTATTAGCTGCCAGGTATGGAGACATGTAGTGTGTGCGTGCGAGGGCTGGACCTTTCGGCCGACCGTGCCATACCTGGAGTATAGAACTCATACTGGCTTCATTTTCGTCTACTTTCAAGCGTCCATTGCCCGGGGAACGGCGCGCGTAGATGATCGGCGCGCGACTTGGAAGAACCCTGCCCTCTTTTTGCGGGTCATTGGACGAGTTGAATCTACCCTTTTGGCACGCATCGCGCGACGCCTTTACCAGCAGGGTCCACGAGGAGGCGGAGCTGCCTGGGTATATCTCGGTCCCAGTAGGTTGGCTGTCTAGCCGATTGTCCCTGCACCGTATCGGCACCCGTTTGTATGGGTACCGCCTGCTTTGACGGTCGCAGGTTCCAGGTATGGAGACAGCGCATAATGTAACTTTTGCAAGGACGACGGTAACTCGTGACGCAGCAGGCGCCAATGTGGATCAAAGAACGTACACGCCACTGATAATAATTAACCTGTTAACTGCGGAGTTTAGTTTCAAAAATTCTTCACGGGGTGGGCCCGTAAAGCGAAGCAGCGACGAATAACACGTCGACCGCAGGGCAAATGCTCCTATTATAAATTTTACGAGGAGAGTAAAGCAAAACGGGCAAGGATTACATTTTTATTCGATAAAAAAATTGACAATTCGTTGTTGGAAAAAAGTATCGTTGTCGAAAACTTCAAAATTGCCAAAAGATAATTAGAGAAATAGCCGATGCATTTGGAAAAATAATGAACTCAATTTATAAAAAGTAATACACATTGTACGGAGCATAACCGATATAGCAAAGAAAATAATCAAATAATCAAACTTTCTTTTTTTTTTTCTCAAACTCTTGTTTTTATGAAATACAAATAATGTATGTATTTACTGGATGTATAGAGGGAACCTACCACTAAATGTCACTTATATTACTTTTTAGTAGAAATTTTGAATTTTTATATTAAATAGTATTTTTTGTCTTACGCGACGAATATGCACGCCAACCGTACCGAAACGAAGTTTTGCATTGACGTGTATACGCAGCTTACTGGTTTAAGAAAAAGCGACACTGCTTTGCCGCTGCTGTCATAATTGTAATTTGCTATCACAGAAAAAAAGAACAAATGGTGGTAAAGAAAGAAAAATTTGGAGGTTATAGTTTCGTATATCATCGTACCCATATTAGTTTTTTTTCTTTTTTTTATTATTATTATTATTTATAATTTTACAATTTGTCCAGTAGGACATTTGGTAAAATATTATATCTTATAGAATAATATATAGCATGTGGATGACTACCCCCAGCGGGGTACCATCTTCGTGTATATTAGATTATATTTTTGTGAGATCTGCTGCGTGTTTCCTTTTCAGTCTTCTTTCCATTTTTGATGTGTTGATCGTTTCCGCAGCCAGCCGGTTCGGGCGTGTTGCTATTCTTTCTCTGTACCTTCCCGCGTTTCTGCTAATCTCCTCCTTGATCGTTGGTACTCCCAGGTCCTTCCGAATGTCCTCGTTTCTAACGTGCCATGGGGCGTTTACTATTGTTCTAGGAATTTTAGCTTGTATTATCTCTATTTTGTTTCTATGGCTCATTGCTGCTGTCACCCATAGCGGTATTCCGTACATCCAGATTGGTTTTATGATCGTTTTGTATATTTTTAATTTATTTTCTATGCTTAATTTAGACTTTCGACTTGTTAGCCAATGCATTTGTCTCCTTGTTGTCTGTATTTTGTCCATTATTGATTTAATATGCTGTTTCCATGTGAGTTGTGTATCTATGCGGAGTCCTAGGTATTTGACTCGCCTTGTTTGTATTATGTGCGTGCTGTTCAGTAGGATGTTTGGTGGTATCTGTTTTCGCAGTGTGAATGTAATATGGTTGCATTTGTGGGGGTTTGCTTTTATTTGTTTAACTTGCAGCCACTTTTCTATTTTTGTGATATGTTCTTGTAGTAATGTGACTGCTATTTCCGGCTTAATGTACCTGACTAGTACAGCTGTGTTGTCCGCGAATGTCAGTATTTTGCTATTGATAGTTGTTGGTATGTTGGCCGTATATATTGTGTATAGTATGGGTCCTAAAACGCTTCCTCGCGGAACCCCTGCCTTGATGTCTTTAACTTCAGAGTATATGTCCTTGATTTTTATTACAAAGGTTCTGTTGCTTAAGTAAGATTTTATTAATTGGTATATTTTGCTCCGGGAATTGTTTTCTGATTGTTTGAAGTAGACTTTCGTGGTTTATTTTGTCAAATGCTTTCTCGATGTCCATAAAGAGGGCTGTGCAGTATTGTTTATTTTCCAATGCTAGTATTATTACGTTAATGAGTCTGTGCATTTGCTCTATCGTGGAGTGTTTGTTTCTGAATTCATATTGGTGATCTGGTATTAATTTTTCCTTCTCGATTGTTGGTTTTAGGCGGGCGTATATTATTTTTTCTAGTATTTTGGAAAACATGGAAAGTAGCGATATTGGTCTGTAAGATGCTGTTTGCTGTGGGTCTTTGCCTGGTTTAGGTAGCATTACGATCTGTGCTAGTTTCCATAGTTCAGGATAGTATTGGATTCTTAATATTGCATTGTATATTATTGTCGTTAGTCATATCGCTTTTGGAGGAAGATTTTTCCAGATTTTACCATTGATTAGGTCGATTCCTGGTGCTTTATCGTTTTTTATTTTCTCGATTATGTTTCTAATTTCTTGTGCTGTTGTTTTAGGTATGGTGTATTGCTTGTCAGTTGAGATACTAGTGGTTAGCGCATCCTCGTCCGTATGACAATTGAGGTTCCTGTTGGTGATATTATGTGGTGTAAATATGTTGCATAGCTGGTTGGAAAATTCTTCTGCCTGCTCTTCGTTGCTTCTGGCCCATGTATTGTCCATTTTCCTGATTGCTGGGATTGATTTTATTTGTTAGTGACTTTGTTAGTGACTTTCCATAGGGAGTAGTTGGTATTCTCGTGCGAGATTCGATGAATTCGATGAATTTTCTATAGTGATTCGATGAATTTTGAGAATTCGTTATTATGATGTTCCTTTATTTTATTCTTTAATTTCTTTGTAAGTTTAGTTAGGTTTTTCTTGTTTTCTCGTGTTTTCTGTTTTTGCCATTTTGTTTTCGCTTTTCTTTATTCCCTGATTTTATCTAGGATGTGCTGTGGAATAATTTTTGATTGCCTGCTATTTGGTTCATAGGTGGTAGTTGCCCACGCTGCTTCTTGTATTATTTCTGTCAGAGTTGCTACTGCCTGCTCAATGCGTTCAGGTGTTTTCAATGGGATATTGCAGTTGATTTTGTTTTCGATTAGTTCTTTAAATGTTTGCCAATTGGTGGTTTTATTGCAGAGCGACTCTGACTTGATGTAAAGAAATGGTTTGCTTGAATATTCTATTATAACTGTTGTATGGTCGGAGTTAAGCTCAAGGCTGGTTGTTATTTTTAATTTGCTTATGTTTAGTCCTTTTGTTACTGCAAAATCCAGCAGGTCAGGTGTTTTATTGAGGTTTGTTGGCCAGTACGTTGGTCTTCCTGTAGTTAGTACGTTGAGGTTGCTGTTTCTAATGTATTTTTCAAGTGTTCTGTCTCTCGGTGTACTAATTCTCAAGCCCCATAACGTGTGCTTTGCATCAAAGTCTCCTGCTGCGATAAATTTGCCGCCTAAGGATTGGAAGTACTCTTCCCACTTTTTAAGTGTTATTTTATGTCTCGGTGGTGCATATACTGCTGATATCTGGAAGTAATTGTCATTGGTCTGTATTGTGACAGTGGTTGCTTGTAAGTGTTCTTGACTTGTTTGACTATATAGGTGACGCTCGATGTCATTTTTTATCATTATTGCAGTTCCTCCATGTGCTTTACCTAAGGGGTGTTTGGTATCGTAGATGGTGTAGTACAGTATTTTCATGTAACTTTTTAGAGTGGAACGTGTTTCTGAGACAAGTAGTATATCAATATTATTTTTATACGAAAATGTTTTAGTTTCGGGGGCTCGCTGTTGCAAGCCATTGAAGTTCCAGGCTGCTATTTTCAACGTGTCAGTTTTTATTTTTTGCTTAGCATGTTTGTAGGCAGTTGTAGCATGACTGTGATTTGCTGCGTTTGCTGTCTGAGAACTGCGTTTTGTTCGCTTATCATTTTTGTTAGCATTTCGGTGTTTTTAATGGATTGCTTGAGCAGTTCCTTGATTTCTGTAGCGTCGTTGTTGTTGTTGTTCTGGTATTGGTTGTCAAAGGGTGTTTATTGACTGGTTACTTGCGCGTAGCTTCGGCTAACAAGGGTGTTGGTGTTCTTGTGGTTAATGTTCGTTGCGTGCTGTACATTTGGTGTTGTCTCAGTTTCTGTGCTGTCCTGTTGTGCGTGTTAGTTATTGTATGTCCTGTTTCGAAGCGGCGGAAACAGTTTACGTTGCAGTTGTTTTCTGACTATACAGCCTTTATAGCTAGCTGGGTGGTTTCCATTACAGTTGTATCATTTTGCATCATTTATTTTTCACATGTGTGGGCAGTTTATTGTTAGATGCTTTTCTGCGCATTTGACACACACCGGGTTTCTGTTGCAGTAATTTTTTGTGTCCATATTGCTGACACCGTATGCATTATGTCTAGGTGGCTTCACAGTTATTATTGTGTTTAGAATTTTTTTAATTTCAAAAGTTTCTTTGTTATTATTTTTAGGTTCGTGTTCTATTAGAAATAGCGGTAATTGTTGTTTAGTATCATATCTGGTTGTGTCGTTTATTGCTCTTACCTGGTGTCCGATTTTAGCTAGTTCCTCGCGTATGTTGCTTGCATTTGTCTTTGGGTGTAATCCTGTGATTACTGCTTTGTAACTTTTATCGGTTTTGAGCTGGCAAGTGTGATACCCGGCGTTTTTCCTTTTTAGTGCTTTTGTCACTTTTCTAAAAGTTTCTGGAGTGTTGTTCCTAGCGTGTTGTTCAGTAGTTCGATGAGGGTTATTGGTTTTTCTACTGGGTCTGTTACTATCTCTTCTGGCAGTGCGCTGAAGGAGTTACGGAGGGTAATTTCCTGTAGCCATAGTTGTTTTTCTGCTTCAGCAGTCCTCCTAGCGTTTGTGTTTGATGATATTTTACGTTTTTTGTTGGAAGTTACCACCTTCCAGTTTTCATCCTGGTGTGACAGTTCATTGACGCCCGTTTCTATTTCATTTGTATCTGGGCAATCATGATCTTAGTTTATTAGTTGATTTAGATTTGCTGTATCTACAGCTTTGTTTATATAATATGTTTCTCCTTTATTTGTAATCTTTATTAGTGGTATTTGTTGCATCTTCTGCCACCTGGCGATGGACGCCGTCGTTAGTCACCTTGTTGAAAGAAACGAGTGATATATTACGTACTTTTCGAGATATGTAACTGATCGTGAAGTCTTCAAATGAACACTCTGTATAAATATATATATGTCGGGTTAACGTTATGATTAGGGTTGGGGTAAGGCGCCTCCTACCAGCAACTTTCCCTCAAGGGCGGCTGGCATCCTTTTCTAACCATCAATATGGAAATTGACCAATTAACAGCAACGTCGATTTCCCTCACATTAGCGAACAAAGGCATCGCTCCGCCAATCCGATGATCTCGTGCCCTTAGACACACCCCGTCATAGTTTTCCTCTGGGGCATCATCGCGACGGAAAGTCATTCTCTTGTGAGAGCTCATCCACGAAAAGACTAAAGCCTTTACGACCAGTGAATTCTTCACGTTTTATTAATTGAGAGAGATTTTATTAATACCAGACTTAGATTTGGTGAGAATGTGTATCTATCGTCCCTCTGACCGCGGACTCGTTATCAAAACCGAGACCATTGTCCTCAGTGTCGCGAGTGCCTAATCGCCGCGGATACTTGCCCAGACTGTAATACCGTTAGTATTGTAATAAATTTCACCTGTGTTGAACGCATCAATGGCTAATTCCTACGAGGATTCATTTGACCCCCACAACCCTAACACCTGCGGTCCCTCGACATATATGTAAATTCCCTAGAGAGTTCTAGGGCGATAGGGACTTTCCTCGTTTCACGGACAAACCGACCTTCTTGAGTTTTACGGACAGTCATTTTGAGAGACGCTCATTTTGCAAACTAACGGACAGAGAAGATGCAACATCAGAGACAGACAAGACGATAGTAGAAAGAATAATTGTTTAAAACATTGAAGATTGACGAAGATAGATCGGAGCTCAGGACGTTGAAAATCGATTCTCGATTTTCAGACTTCAGAATCGATCCTCTGAATTACCACGTGATAACGATCTTACATATATATAGTAACATCGCTGCAATGAGAAAGCATTATCTATTCTTCTTCTACTAATCGTCGCCGCTGCTCGTTCGACTATAGAGATTTATGGCTCGTCGCGATCATGTACTTCACTCGTTCTCGAATCTCTCACTCTGCCAGCGATTTCAAATAACGAGGAGGAGATGGCGAGTTTGCTTATTTCGAGGCCAAACTCATCCCTGAAACGAAAGCCAAATCGTGGTTGTGTGTATGTACAGGGTGTTGGGAAAGTATGTGTCACGGTCATCGCAGCGAGATTCCACATGCTCGGTTGTTCTTAAAATTTGAAGGTAAAACTTTTTTGTTTGCGCCATATTTTACTCGTCACGAGAATCAAACTTGCCAATGGAACCATGCGTTGCGACCCAACGTTCTCTCGAAAAAGGCTGTTAAAGTTCCACTAGCTGTTATAACCACGTTATTTACAGGTTTACATTTTAAAGTCATGTAGAAAGTAAATAATGAGATATCAACGAGGAAACAATGCGTAAAGTAGTCCGCTCTGAATAGAATAAAGCATCTAACATCATAATTTCAAATTATTACAAAATTATACTTACCGACTTTTTCCCCCTCTGACGAATAGAATACGTTGCAATAAACAAAGTTGATCTTGAATTTTAAAGTCCAGGTCATTTTTGCACCAACCTTTTTTTATAAACCTCCACTAATTCCAAGGCGCAGAAATGTATATTTGTATTAAAATATATTTTTTACATCTTATACATTGTACATATGTTGTACATAGGACAGGGTGTCCTATATAACGTTATCACCTAAAATATCTCGCTTGCGTTCGATAACATTGAACGATATTTCAGGTACAGGTTGAATGGTTTCGAAGGGGACGTAATTTGGCATGATTAGTTTTTCCGCAGGTGAACGCGTTCCGGACAAAGTCGATCCAGCTGCACGGATTGACCTATTTATGTCGAAAGACCATCAGTTTAGCAGATATTTCAACACCAATTTGTCAAATTGAACGTATGAAAGAAGCGGTATTCTTGTGTTTACGTTGTCTTTCATGAATAGGTTAATGCTCTTTTTTTTATAGAAATTCCTGGGATGCTTCGATTAATGCATTAAAAAAATAAAGTCGACCTTGAAGTCAGCAAAACGTTTTCACGTATAAGAAAAGTGCACGTTCCATATAAAGTGCCGCTCAAAACCATGCAACATTTGTATAAAAACATTTTTTCTACTACGCATACTCTAATAGTTATTCGGAGTGAGCAAGTTGAGTGGACCACCCTGTATACAATTAGAATATTATACATATTGGAAGCGAAAGAAAACTTAATCCAGCGCAGTAATCGTCTCAACAAAAAAATAAAGTTTCTAAATTTTTTAATTTACTGTTACAATCATAATGATACCTAACATGGCTGTATTTAAATTGATTTCTATTTTCTAAAACTAGTCCGTCTAAATATGAATTCTGTTAAATGTATCGCTATGTCTCTCTGTTTCTCATCCTCCTACTCGACACATTCGCAGCAAAGCGATTCAAAGTCGAGTAATACCGGTGAATTTGCAGAAGATCATCGTTGATAAATTTTAAGTTACAACGTAAAAGAAAATTTCGAATAGGTTAGGAGCAAATAATCCCAAACGAGATAGAAAAAAGATCGTAACGTTTGTAAAAATGCAAATAATTGCATTGTAATTCGTAAGTAACGATTTAGCTAAGCACATTAAACTTCATCGTGTAGAGAAATGTAGCTTACGCGAGAAAGTGCATAGAAGCGACTGCGTTTATTTTTCATCGAAGCTTCGTGGAGTTGCAGGAAAATAAAATTGACAGTAGGCCAAGACGCTTTTGTATAGAAGAACAGCGACTTGTGGCTCTTATGAGTTTTTTTTTTTATTATTATTTAATTCGTACTTTACAATTTGTCTAGCTGGACATTCGATAAATTTTTCTAGTTCTTACGAGTGGCGTTATATTTAAGCTTCTCTGGCGACAAACACGATCGCTCCGTATTCTCGCCTACCATACACATACGGTATGTATGACGGAAACTTTTTGCAACTTGGTTTCATGTTACGATAAGTATAATATATACGATACATATATATGTCGGAGATGAAAGGAAAACCGAAGTCCTTCCTTTGAGATTTTGGGAAAAGTCCTCTACTACTTTAGCCTGGATTCTATCGTAGCCATAATTAAGCAATTGCCATTCTGTCTGATTGTAATTGTTCAAGATTCGTGATAGCGAGATTGGGCTCAAGCCGACAATTGGTCGCCGAACGTAGCCACGGCCACGGAATGGACGTTTTGCCTGACGGAGGTGTGAAAGGATTGTGTGTGATTGGGAGGTTCTCCTTAGAATTGTAGTTGTGGCGGCATACGGCCTCAAGAACGTGCCTAGCCACGTATTATTTTGCCTCGGAGGTGTCAATATAATGGGACACACGTTGTATTAATACAACGATCTGGCATTCGTGTGATCGCTTTGGAAAGCGATACATCGAGCAGTTATATCGAGCGTCTAAAAAACGTATTTTGTGATTAGAAATATTTTATTTAGTAACGAGTTATCCCGTTGACCGTGAATTCGTTTGAACCCAATAAACATTGTTAATAGTGTTCACCAAATTTATTGTTTGTTATTCGTGTTATTCGTTAATTTAATATTCGTAGACTTAATATTAGTTAAACTTAGTTTTGTTAAATTTAATATTAGTTAGACCCGTTGTTCGATAAACTTAGTATTAGTTCTGTAAATACGTTAGATTTAAGTTCTACTTGCAAATGATGGATAAATCAAGCGAGGAATCGTTACGCGCCACAAGTCCCAATGTTCTTCCGACATCAGAAGTGGGATCAGGGCCGCTTATAACAGTGATGGAACAGCTCGCAACCACCGTACGCCAGTTGACTCAGCCGCAAGAGCAAAGACCGAGAGTGGAACCCGAAAAATTATCGCTACCGCGTTTTAACTCTGAAATCGCGGGCGCCGACCCAGCCGCGTGGTGTGTGATTGTTAGTGTGATTATGGAAAAACGGCCTCTACAAGACGACGAGTTATATCTTACTATCAGTCGTGCTCTGGAGGGTACTGCAGCACAGTGGCTTACGCAAGTACCGGTCAGTGGTCTTACTTGGACAAAATTCACGGAACATTTTCTTGCGCGTTATGGTGGCACGGAGACGGCAACCTCGGCACTAATGAGGGTACTCAATGAACCTCCACTGAAGGACGAAACCACGGGGGCCTTCGGTAATCGTCTTCACTCCCTCCTGTCGGCGAGATGGGAAAATTTAACCAACGTCGAACTAATTAACGCCGTCGTCCTTTTTCGACTGATCTCGCATGACCATCGTGTCAAATGGATCGCACTCACGAATGATATCCGGACGCGGGATCAATTCCATAAGGAAATGAGAGCTTTCTCCTACGCAAGGAAGAGACTGGTACCATCGTCAAATAATCCGTCGGTGGAACCCGAAGCCAAACGAAGTAGGCCATCAAACGTCCAGTCTAGGTGCTATCGTTGCGGTGCTTACGGACACAAAAGAACGGAGTGTCCCAAGGGAATAATATCGGGGAAGGAGCAGAATACACGAAGCTCAAAGGAAAAACGACCAGCCGCATCGTCGAAGGTGACTTGCTTTAAATGTCAGGAGGAGGGACATATCGCGCCTAATTGTCCATTATTGCGGAAAAGAAATTACGATTCCAAGAACGAACGCCGGATCGACTCCTGCGTAGTGGAAGCCCCGGCTGGTAGATTAAGTCATCTGGGTGAGTCGTTTTCATTTTATTTTGACTCGGGAGCCGAGTGTTCGTTAATTAAAGAGTCCTTAGCCTCGAAATTTTCCGGCAAAAGGATAACCGATATAGTAGTAATGCGAGGAATTGGAGATACGTGCGTTAATAGTACTCTTCAGATTTTGTCCACTGTTTGTATTAATGGTTTTACATTGGAGATAATCTTTCATGTCCTTGCCGATAATTACTTAAAGTATGATATTATGATCGGGCGTGAAATTTTGAGCCAAAGTTTTGATGTAAACATTACACAAAATAGTCTTGTTATTTGTAAAGCAAAACTAATTAATGCTTGTAGTAAAATCGCGGAGGTCGAGGTCAATATGAATGAAATTGACACTGATGTCATTGGGAACGATAAAAGTCGATTAATTTCCGTTCTCAAAAGATTCAAAGACTCATTTATTTCGGGTTTCCCACGTACTCGCGTAAACACGGGCCAGTTGGAAATACGATTAATCGATCCTAACATCACAGTACAAAGAAGTCCGTATAGACTTGGCGAGGAGGAGCGCAGAATAGTACGTGAGAGGATACACGAGTTAATCAGAGCAAAAATCGTAAGACCTAGCAACTCACCGTTCGCAAGTCCTATGTTACTCGTGAAGAAGAAAGACGGCTCAGATAGATTGTGCGTAGATTTCCGGGCGCTAAATAAAAATACGGTTGCGGACCGGTATCCTCTGCCTCTTATCGCGGATCAAATCGCGAGATTGAAACAGGCTAGATACTTTAT
>JACXIW010001309.1:126668-137352 GCA_014825925.1 Bombus breviceps | reverse complement strand
TATGCTCCACATGTAGTGCCAAACACAGGGTACAACATCCGGTTTGCGCTACGCGTACTACGGTCTCTGTCAAATCCAACGAATGTACAATTTTGCAGATTCTGTCTTTAATTTGGTACTGAGTCAATCTCCGTTTCTGTTGATGATGTGACGACAATACGATGTGCGTCCTTCTCCACACATGCTGCCAAATAGGCGGTACAACATAAGGTTTGCGCTACGTGAACTACGGTCACTGTCAAACCCCACGTATTTGCAGTTTTGCAGATTCTGCCTTAAATATTCAAATCAACGTATCTCCGTTTCGAAAGTAGATACGACAACAATACGAAGTGTGTCCAACTCATCATATGCTGTCAAATACAGGGTACACTTTCCAGTTTGCGCAATTTGTACTCTGGTCGCTGTAAAGTCCAGCGTATTTGCAGTTATGCAGATCCTGTCATAAATATTCCAATCAACGTACCTTCGTTTCTATTGATGATATGACGACAATACGATGTGCGTCCTACTCCACTCATGCTGCCAAATACAGGGTACGTCATCCGGTGTGCGTTATGTGAACTCTGGCCTCTTTCAAACCCAGCGTATTTGCAGTTTTGCTGATTCTGTCATAAATATTTAAATCAACGTACCTTCGTTTCTATTGATGATGTAACGACAATACGATGTGCGTCCTACCCCGCACATGCTGCCAAACTCGGGGTTCAACATCCGGTTTGCGCTACGTGAACTATGGTCACTGTCAAATCCAACGTATATACAATTTTGCAGATTCTGTCTTAAACATTTAAATCAACGTATCTCCGTTTCGAAAGTAGATATGACAACAATTCGTTGTGTGTCCAACTCCTCATATGCTGCCAAGTACAGGGTACACTTTCCAGTTTGCGCAATTTGCACTCTGGTCGCTGTAAAGTCCTGCGCATTTGCAGTTTTGCAGATTCTGTCTTAAACATATAAATCAACGTATCTCCGTTTCGAAAGTAGATATGACAACAATTCGATGTATGTCCAACTCCTCATATGCTGCCAAATACAGGGTACACTTTCCAGTTTGCGCAATTTGTACTCTTGTCGCTGTAAAGTCCAGCGTATTTGCAGTCATGCAGATCCTGTCATAAATATTCTAATCAACGTGCCTTCGTTTCTATTGATGATATGACGACAATACGATGTGCGTCCTACTCCACACATGCTGCCAAATACAGGATACATCATCCGGTTTGTGATATGTGAACTTTGGCCTCTGTCAAACCCAGCCTATTTGCAGCTTGGCAGACTCTGTCTTAAATATTTAAATCAGCGTATCTCAGTTTTGAAAGTATATATTACAACAATACGATGTGCATCCAACTCCTCATATGCTGACCAATACAGGATACGCCTTCCGGTTTGCGCTACGTGAAATATGGTCTTTTTGTCAAGTCCGGCGTATTTGCAGATTTGCAGATTCTGTCTTAAATGTTCAAATCAACGTACGTCTCATTCGACAGTAGATATGGCAACAATTGGACGTGCTTTATATTCCACATATACTGCCAAACACAGGGTACAACCTTCGGTTTGCGCTACGTGAATTACGGTCACTATCAAATCCAACGTACGTGAAGTTTTGCAGATACTGTCTTTAATTTTGAAATCAGCGTATCTCCATTTCTATTGATGATGTAACGGCAATACGATGTGCGTCCTACCCCACATATGGTGCCAAACTCGAGGTACAACATCTGGTTTGCGCTACGTGAACTATGTGCAGAACAGCGTATTTGCAGTTTTGCAAATTCTCTCTTAAATATTCAAATCAATATATCTCCGTTTCGAAAGTGGATATAACAACAATGAGATGAGCCTTATACTCCACATATGCTGGCAAATACAGGGCACAACATCCGGTTTCCGCTATGTGAACTCTGGTCTCATTCAAATACAGCGCATTTGCAGTTTTGCAGATAATGTCTGAAAGATTTAAATCAACGTATCTCCGTTTCGAAAGTAGATATGACAACAATACGATGTGCGTCCTACTCGTCACATGCAGTCAAATACAGGCTACTTCTTCCAGGTTGCGTTATGTGAACTCTGGCCTCTTTCAAACCCAGCGTATTTGCAGTTTTGCTGATTCTGTCATAAATATTTAAATCAACGTACCTTCGTTTCTATTTATAATGTAACAGCAATACGATGTGCGTCCTACCCCACATATGCTGCCAAACTCGGGGTGCAGCATCCGGTTTGTGCTACGTGAACTATGGTCTTTGTGAAGACCAGCGTGTTTGCAGTTATGCTGATTGTGTCACAAATATTTAAATCAAGGTACCGTAGTTTCTATTGATGATATGACGACAATATGATGTGCGTCCTTCTCCACACATGCTGCAAAATACAGAGTACATCATCCGCTTTGCGTTATGTGAACTCTGGCCTCTGTCAAACTCAGCGTATTTGCAGTTTTGCAAATTCTCTCTTAAATATTCAAATCAATATATCTCCGTTTCGAAAGTGGATATAACAACAATGAGATGAGCCTTATACTCCACATATGCTGGCAAATGCAGGGTACAACATCCGGTCTGCGCTACGTGAACTACGGTCACTATTATATACAACGTACGTGCAGTGTTGCAGATTCTGTCTTTAATTTTGAAATCAGCGTATCTCCCTTTCTATTGACGACGTAAAGACAATACGATGTACGTCCTTCCCCGCATATGCTGCCAAACTCGGGGTACAACATCCGGTTTGCTCTACGTGAACTATGGTCTCTGTCAAATCCAACGTATATATAATTTTGCAGATTCTGTCTTTAATTTGGGAATGAACAAATCTCCGTTTCTATTCATGATGTGACGACAATACGATGTGCGTCCAACTCCTCGCCTGCAGCCAAATTCGGAGTACAACATACGGCTAGCTCTACGTGAGCTCTGGTCAATGTCAAGTCCTGCGTATTTGCAGTTTTGCAAATTCTGTCGTAAATATTCAAATCAATATATCTGCGTATCGAAAGTAGATATGATAACAATTCGATATGCGTCCAACTCCTCATATACTGCCAAACACAGGGTACAACATCCGGTTTGCGCTACGTGAACTGTGGTCACTGTCAAATCCAACGTATATTCAATTTTGCAGATTCTGTCTCTAATTTGGGAATGAGCCAATCTCCGTTTTTATTGATGATGTGACGACAATACGATGTCCGTCCAACTCCACGTATGCTGCTAAATTCGGGGTACAACAACAGGTTTGCGCTACGTGAGCTCTGGTCAATGTCAAATCCAACGTGTGTGCGGTATTGCAGTTTCTGTCTTTAGTTTTGAAATCAGCGTATCTGCGTTTCTATTGATGATGTGTCGACAATACAATGAGCGTCCAACTCCACGTATTCAGCCAAATTCAGCGTACAACATACATTTTGCGGTACGTGGGCTACGGTCTCTGTCAAGTACAGCGTATTTGCAGTTTGGCAGATTCGGTCCTAAATATTCAAATCATAGTGTCTCCGTTACTATTAATGATATGATGACAATATGATGTGCGTCCTACTCCACATACGCTGCCAAATGCAGGGTACACCATGCGGTTTGCGCTACGTGAACTGTGGTCTTTGTCAAGTCCGGCGTATTTGCAGATTTGCAGATTCTGTCTTAAATGTTGAAATCAACGTACCTTCGTTTCTATTGATGATATGACAACAATTCGATGTGCGTCCTTCTCCACATATGCTTCCAAATAATGTCAACATCATCCGGTTCTCGCTGCGTGATCTCGGGTGTGTGCAATGCTTACCGTATTTGCAGTTTTGCACATTCTGTCTTAAATATTTAATTCAACGTACCTCCGTTTCGAAAGTAGATATGACAACAATTCGATGTGCGTTATACTCCACATATACTGCCAAACACAGTGTACAACATCCGGTTTGCGCCACGTGAACTCCGGACTCTGTCAAATCCAGCGTATTTGCGGTTTTGCAGATTCTGTCTAACATATTTAATTCGATGTATCTCCGTTTCGAAAGTGGATATGACAACAGTTAGATGTGCGTTGTACTCCTCATATGCTGCCAAATACAGGCTACAATATCCGGTTTGCGCTACGTAAACTACGGACTCTGTCAAACACACCGTATTTGCAATTTTGCAGATTCTGTCTTACATATTCAAATCAAGGTTTCTCCGTTTCGAAAGTAGATATGACAGCATTTCGACGAGCTTTATACTCTACATACGCTGCCAAATACGGGGTACAACTTATGGTATGCGCTACATGAATAACGGTCACTGTCAAATCCAACGTACATGCGGTTTTGCAGATTCTTTCTTTAATTTTGAAATCAGCCTATCTCCGTGTCTATTGATGAGGTGAAGACAATTCGATGTGCGTTATACTCGACATATACTGCCAAACACACAATACAATAATCGGTTTACGCTACCTGAACTACGGTCACTGTCAAATCCAACGTATGTGCAGTTTTGCAGATTATGTCTTAGATATTCAAATCAACGTACCCTTGTCTCTATTGATTATATGACTATAATACGCTGTGTGTCCTTCTCCACATATGTTGCCGAATACAGCGTACACCATCCGGTTGGCGCTAGTTGAACTACGGTCACTGTCAAATCCAACGTATTTGCAATTATGCAGATTATGACTTAGATATTCGAATCAACGTATCTCCGTTACTATTGATGATGTTACGACAATACGATGTGCCTTATACTCCACATATACTGCCAAATATGTGTTATAACATCCGGTTTGCGCTACCTGAACTACGGTCACTGACAAATCCAACGTATGTGCAGTTTTGCAGATTCTGTCTTTAATTTTGAAATGAACGTATCTCAGTTTCTATTGATGATATGACGACGATACGATGTGCGTTACACTGCACATATGCTGCCTAATACAGGGTGCACCATCCGGTGTGCGCTATGTGAACTCTGACCTCTGTCAAATCCAACGTATTTGCAGATTTGCAGATTCTGTCTTAAATATTCGAATCAACGCATCTCCGTTTCTATTGCTGATATGACGACAATGCGATGTGCGCTCTACTCCACATATACTGCCAAACACAGAATACAACAATCGGTTTACGCTACCTGAACTACGGTCACTGTCAAATCCAACGTATCTGCAGTTTTGCAGATTATATCTCTAATATTCAAATGAACGTATCTCGGTTTCTATTGATGATATGACGACGATACGATGTGCGTTACGCTGCACATATGCTGCCAAATACAGGATACAACATCCGGCTTGCGCTACGTGAACTACGGTCACTGTCAAATCCAATGTATGTGCAGTTTTGCAGATTCTGTCTTTAATTTTGAAATCAGCCTAACTACGCTTCTATTGATGAAATGACGACAAGACGATGTGCGCCCTGCTCCACATATACTGCCAAACACAGTATACAATAATCGGTTTACGCTACCTGAACTACGGTCACTGTCAAATCCATCGTATGTACAGTTTTGTAGATTCTGTCTTTAATTTTGAAATCAGCCTATCTACGCTTCTATTGATGATATGACGACAATACGATATGCGTTACACTGCACATATGCTGCCAAATACAGGGTGCACCATCCGGTTTGCGCTATGTGAACTCTGGCCTCTGTCAAATCCAACGTATTTGCAGTTTTGCAGATTGTGTCTTAAATATTCAAATCAACGTATCTCCGTTTCTATTGCTGATATGACGACAATACGATGTGCGCCCTACTCCACATATACTGCCAAACACAGAATACAACAATCGGTTTACGGTACCTGAACTACGGTCACTGTCAAATCCAACGTATGTGCAGTTCTGCTGATTCCGTCATAAATATTTAAATCAACGTACCCTCGTCTCTATTGATGATATGACTATAATACGCTGTGTGTCCTTCTCCACATATGCTGCCGAATACAGAGTACACCATCCGGTTGGCGCTAGTTGAACTAAGGGCACTGTCAAATCCAACCTATTTGCAATTATGCAGATTATGTCTTAGATATTCGAATCAACGTATCTCCGTTTCTCTTGATGATGTGTCGACAATACGAGGTGCGCCCAACTCCACGTATGCAGCCAAATTCGGGGTACAACATCCGGTTTGCGCTGCGTGAACTACGGTCACTGTCAAATCCAATGTGTGTGCGGTTTTGCAGATTCTGTCTTTAGTTTTGAAATCGTATCTCCGTATCTACTGATGATGTGTCGACAATACAATGTGCGTCCAACTCCACGTGTGCAGCCAAATTCAGCGTACAACATACGTTTTGCGGTACGTGGGCTACGGTCTCTGTCAAATACAGCGTATTAGCAGTTTGGTAGATTCGGTCCTAAATATTCAAATCATAGTGTCTCCGTTACTATCGATGATATGACGACACATACGCTGCGAAATGCAGGGTACACCATGCGGTTTGCGCTACGTGAACTGTGGTCTTTGTCAAGTTCGGCGTATTTGCAGATTTGTAGATTCTGTCTTAAATGTTGAAATCAACGTACCTTCGTTTCTATTGATGATATGACAACAATTCGATGTGTGTCCTTCTCCACATATGCTTCCAAATAATGTCAACATCATCCGGTCCTCGCTGCGAGATCTCTGGTGTGTGCAAAGTCCAGCGTCTTTGCAGTTATGCAGATACTGCCTCAAATATTCAAATTAACGTATCTCCGCTTCTATTGCTGATATGACGACAATGCGATGTGTGCCCTACTCCACATATACTGCCAAACACAGAATACAACAATCGGTTTACGCTACCTGAACTACGGTCACTGTCAAATCCAACGTATGTACAGTTTTGCAGATTATATCTCTAATATTCAAATGAACGTATCTCCGTTTCTATTGCTGATATGACAACAATGCGTTGTGCGCCCTACTCCACATATACCGCCAAACACAGGATACAACAACCAGTTTACGCTACCTGAACTACGGTCACTGTCAAATCCAACGTATATGCAGTTTTGCTGATTCTGTCTTACATTTTGAAATCAGCCTATCTACGCTTCTATTGATGATATGACGACAATACGATGTGCGTCGTCCTCCACACATGCTGCCGAATAGAGGGTACACAATCCGGTTGGCGCTACGTGATCTCTGGCCTCTGTCAAATCCAACGTATTTGCAGTTTTGCAGATTCTGTCTTAAATATTCAAATCAACGTATCTCCGCTTCTATTGCTGTTATGACGACAATGCGATGTGCGCCCTACTGCACATATAGTGCCAAACACAGAATACAACAATCGGTTTCCGCTACGTGAACTACGGACACTGTCAAATCCAACGTATGTGCAGTTTTGAAGATTCTGTCTTTAATTTTGGAATCAACGTATCTCCCATTCTATTAATGACGTGACGACAATACGATGTGCGTCCCCCTCGACACATGCTGCTAAATACAGGGTACATCATCCGGTTCGCGTTATATGATCTCTGGCCTCTGTCAAATCCAGCGTATTTGCAGTTTTGCTGATTCCGTCATAAATATTTAAATCAACGTACCCTCGTTTCTATTGATGATATGACGACAATACGATGTCCGTCCTCCTCCACACATGCTGCCGAAAAGAGGGTACACCATCCGGTTGGCGCTACGTGAATTCTGTTCTTTGCCAAGCCCAGCGTAATTGCAGTTATGCAGATTTTCTCTTAGATATGTAAATCAATTTTCCTCTGTTCCGAAGTAGATATACAACAATTCGATGTGCGTTATATTCCACATATGCTGCCAAATATAGGGTACACCATCCGGACTGCGCTGCGTGAGCTCTGCTCACAGTCATGTCCAGCGCATTTGCAGTTATACAGACTCTGTCTTAAATACTGAAATCAACGTACTTCCGTTTCGACGGTAGATATGACAAAAATTATACGATCTTTATACTCCACATATAGTGGCAAATATAGGATACAACATCCGGCTTGCGCTACGTGAACTACGGTCACTGTCAAATCCAACGTATGTGCAGTTTTGAAGATTCTGTCTTTAATTTTGAAATCAGCCTATCTACGCTTCTATTGATGAAATGACGACAAGACGATGTGCGTCCTCCTCGACACATGCCGCCAAATACAGGGTACATCATCCGGTTTGCGCTACGTGAACTCTGTTCTTTGCCAAGACCAGCGTAATTGCAGTTATGCAGATTCTCTCTTAGATATGTAAATCAATGTTCCTCTGTTCCGAAAGTATATAGACAACAATTCGATGTGCGTTATATTCCACATATGCTGCCAAATACAGGGTACACCATCCGGTCTGCGCTGCGCGGGCTCTGCTCACTGTCATGTCCAGCGCATTTGCAGTTATACAGACTCTGTCTTAAATACTGAAATCAACGTACTTCCGTTTCGACGGTAGATATGACAAAAATTATACGATCTTTATACTCCACATATAGTGGCAAATACAGGATACAACATCCGGCTTGCGCTACGTGAACTACGGTCGCTGTCAAATCCAACGTATGTGCAGTTTTGAAGATTCTGTCTTTAATTTTGAAATCAGCCTATCTACGCTTCTATTGATGAAATGACGACAAGACGATGTGCGTCCTCCTCGACACATGCCGCCAAATACAGGGTACATCATCCGGTTTGCGCTACGTGAACTCTGTTCTTTGCCAAGTCCAGCGTAATTGCAGTTATGCAGATTTTCTCTTAGATATGTAAATCAATGTTCCTCTGTTCCGAAGTAGATATACAACAATTCGATGTGCGTTATATTCCACATATGCTGCCAAATACAGGGTACACCATCCGGACTGCGCTGCGTGAGCTCTGCTCACAGTCATGTCCAGCGCATTTGCAGTTATACAGACTCTGTCTTAAATACTGAAATCAACGTACTTCCGTTTCGACGGTAGATATGACAAAAATTATACGATCTCTATACTCCACATATAGTGGCAAATACAGGATACAACATCCGGCTTGCGCTACGTGAACTACGGTCACTGTCAAATCCAACGTATGTGCAGTTTTGAAGATTCTGTCTTTAATTTTGAAATCAGCCTATCTACGCTTCTATTGATGAAATGACGACAAGACGATGTGCGTCCTCCTCGACACATGCTGCCAAATACAGGGTACATCATCCGGTTTGCGTTATGTGATCTCTGGCCTCTGTCAAATCCAACGTATTTGCAGTTTTGCAGATTCTGTCTTAAATATGCAAATCAACGTATCTCCGTTTCTATTGATGATATGACGACGATACGATGTGCGTTACACTGGACATATGCTGCCAAATACAGGGTGCACCATCCGGTTTGCGCTATGTGAACTCTGGCCTCTGTCAAATCCAACGTATGTGCAGTTTTAGTGATTCCGTCATAAATATTTAAATCAACGTACCCTCGTTTCTATTGATTATATGACTATAATACACTGTGTGTCCTTCTCCACATATACTGCTGAACACAGAGTACACCATCCGGTTGGCGCTAGTTGAACTACGGTCACTGTCAAATCCAACGTATTTGCAATTATGCAGATTATGTCTTAGATATTCAAATCAACGTATGTCCGCTATTATTGATGATGTTACGACAATACGATGTGCGTTATACTCCACATATACTGCCAAATATGTGTTACAACATCCGGTTTGCGCTACCAGACCTACGGTCACTGGCAAATCCAACGTATGTGCAGTTTTGCAGATTATATCTCTAATATTCAAATGAACGTATCTCGGTTTCTATTGATGATATGACGACAATGCGATGTGCGCCCTACTCCACAAATAGTGCCAAACACAGAATTCAACAATCGGTTTCCGCTACGTGAACTACGGTCACTGTCAAATCCATCGTATGTACAGTTTCGCAGATTCTGTCATTAATTTTGGAATCAACGTATCTCCCATTCTATTAATGACGTGACGACAATACGATGTGCGTCCTCCTCGACACATGCTGCCAAATACAGGGTACATCATCCGGCTTGCGTTATGTGATCTCTGGCCTCTGTCAAATCCAACGTATGTGCAGTTTTGATGATTTCGTCATAAATATTTAAATCAACGTACCCTCGTTTCTATTGATGATATGACGACAATACGATGTGCGTCCTCCTCCACACATGCTGCCGAAAAGAGGGTACACCATCCGGTTGGCGCTACGTGAACTCTGTTCTTTGCCAAGTCCAGCGTAATTGCAGTTATGCAGACTCTGTCTTAAATACTGAAATCAACGTACTTCCGTTTCGACAGTAGATATGACAAAAATTAGACGATCTTTATACTCCACATATAGTGGCAAATACAGGACACAACATCCGGCTTGCGCTACGTGAACTACGGTCGCTGTCAAATCCAACGAATGGGCAGTTTTGCAAATTCTGCCTTTAATTTTGAAATCGGCCTATCTACGCTTCTATTGATGAAATGACGACAATACGATGTGCGTCCTCCTCGACACATGCTGCCAAATACAGGGTACATCATCCGTTTCGCGTTATGTGATCTCTGGCCTCTGTCAAATCCAACGTATTTGCAGTTTTGCAGATTCTGTCTTAAATATGCTAATCAACGTATCTCCGTTTCTATTGATGATATGACGACGATACGATGTGCGTTACACTGCACATATGCTGCCAAATACAGGGTGCACCATCCGGTTTGCGCTATGTGAACTCTGGCCTCTGTCA